>JASSUY010032563.1:0-78152 GCA_032466535.1 Forpus xanthops | reverse complement strand
TTTTTGGGGTTCATTTCCCATTCCCAACCCCAACCACCCCCCCCCCCCCCCCCGAAGTGGGGGGGAAGAAGGTTGGGAGGAGTGAGTGGGCAAGCAGATTGATTTACGCCTGAAACCACGGCACTTTATTAGATGGGCACTGAACATTTTCTAAAAGTACATATAGAATCACTGGTTATTGTTGAAAATTCACGTGAACTGACACCAGCTTGGGCGGATCTGTTCACACCATAAAAAGCTATTTTTCTAATACAAGGAAACTGAGGCTTTTAATTTGCAAGTAAGAAAAGAAGATGATACCAACTGATCAGAATTATCAGCTCCTGGAGAAAAGGAATTCCTCGTAATAGATTTGCTAGAATCACAGACTAGTTTGGGTTAGAAGGGAAAGATCATCTAGTTCCAACTTCCTTGCCACTGGCAGGGGCACCTTCCACTAGACCAGGTTGCTTCAAGCCCCATCCAACCTGGCTTTGAATACTGCCAGGGATGGACATCCACATCTCTGGGCAGCTTGTTCCACTGCCTCACCACTTTCCTATCTCTTGTAATAAATCCTATTTCTTGTTAAATAGGGACTGCGCTGTTAAATGAGGGTTTAGCATACAGAATAGACAGAGACTCATGTAATTAAATATCAGGACTTTGGAGATGGTTTATTTTGATATAGGATTAGTTAAAGTCCAAACTACCTAATCTAATGTTTGTGAAATATGTAAATTGATTCTAGTCTTTCAGATTTCTGAACAACTCCTGAAATGCGCTTAGTGGCTTAGAATTTTTGTTGACTATAAAATACCTGAATAAATCCAGGGCTAGCTGGTAACCTTTGCACTGTGTGAGCCAGGCTGAATATGCCATGGCACTGCTCAGCTGTTGAATATTTCAGAGACAGCTCAGAAGTATGCATTTCTACTGATACTTATACTGCATTTCCATCAACAGTAGCAAATTCTCAAACATCAGTAAACAAAAGGATTAGTTGTACATGCAAAACCACTATATCTTTTTGGCATGATAAAGAAAGGGGAGGTGAAGCAGGCATTTCAATGTCTGTCCATACACTGAGCTGCTATTGCAACATAGAAATAAGAAATGTTTGAAATACAGCTGGTAGCACACTACTACCATCAAGGAAGATATTGCTGGCTGAGCAGATGCAACAGAGGGTGTACACACAAAGAGGATATTCACCTGTTGCTAAATGAGCAGCGTGGACAAGGATTCGAACTCCTGGCTTCAACTCAAAATGGACCAGGTTTTGGTTCAGTTTCTGGATCAGTCTTTCTGAAATCTGGAAAGAAGGAGAAAATAAGAGATGCTTTTGTTTCTTGGTCATTGGTTTAAATTGACAATATGTGGTAGGGAAAGAAGCTGAAAATAAAGCAAAGATTTTGCAGAGGCATCAGACTTCCTGAGCACAATTTCCTATACCCTTACAGAGAGAGAGTTTGTGAAAGCTGAATATCTGCCAGTACTATGTCTTGAGCAGTTTGTGTACAGTTAGCAATAACTGACAGCAACAAGCTGCCCTGTTGCAACTCTGGAGGAGCAACCCTGCAGCAAAAGGGAATTTAGTCCCAAAGGAACATTATACCCCCAAGCACAAGTATCTGCAGGACCAGCCAGCAACAGCACATAGGAAAATTAACGTTTACTACTCAAGCAAAGAGAAGCATTTCAATTGGTAACACTCATTCACTCATTACAACTAACGATTATTGAGTGGCCAGTTCCATGGTCTTAGAGTACAGTCATAACATGGATACATCTGAATCAAAAAGTCCTTACCCCAGCTTGCACTTTAATTTCAAGTCCTAAAACCAAATTTAATTTCATGAATCTGTGAGTTCAAGCCAGCTGCTCCCTAATCTGTATGTACCAAACCCAGCTCAAATTTGAAAGCACTTAATGATTACACAGTGTGGTGTCAACAAAATCCATGTTCCATCTGTTCTTATGGGTCACGCACAGAGAGAACATGCTCTTATATTCTCTCTTTCATGGGAGAGACATTCCACAGAGCTTTTAGATCACTAGATTATATTACCATAACTGATGACAAGAACTTTAGCAGAAATGAAGCAGGCTACTCCTCCTTAAAGAATATAGAAGAAGAGATGAGCATTTGCTGAGATAAGACCCTATGAAATCTGTATTTGCACATCGAGGAAGCCAACTTTGGTCCAATCCGTTGGTAAACATTCATTTTTTTAAGTCAGTTTACTGCAATATTCACAGAGCCACTATCTCCATATCACTTTTAATTATATCCAAGAAGTTCCAGGCATGTTGCCATTAAAAGCAAAAAGTCCAGAGAGATGAATCAAGGAATGGAAGCCAATGACAGGGTGTCCATAGTTTGTTCTGTGTCTTTTGTATGCTTGTTAGATGTTTCATCTATTTCATATTTTCTTACAGAATGAGCAATTTTCCAGTTGAACATATTCACTGTTCTGCATGTTCCTGTATAAGGGAAAAGTGGTGGGAAAACTGCACAAAAACCACTGGCACCCCATAACCCTTACTATACAGTTGCTGACAAGTTCTTATACCCATACCAAGATCAAGAAGAGCCGTATTCCACTGCTCACCACTTAATTTAATTTGTTTTAAATAAATCCTTATTTCTTCTTGAAGATTAATGAAAAAATGTCAGAAAAAAAGAACATCCTAATAATTTTTACATCATCTTTTTCATGTTCTTCATTTTTGTCTGGTTGAGTTATTTCAGTAAGCGCTACCCAAATATGATTAGATGTTCTCTGGCTATCATTCATCAGAGTATAAGATTTATCTGCCCTTTTTTTTTTTGAACATTCTTAATGGCTCTTTCAACACTCTTGGCTTATCCACTTCATTTCTGGCTGCTGATCACTTGAATAGGTGCCTTTGGTACAATATCAATTTGGCAATAATCCTTAAAGGCATTTTATTTATATTTTTAAATATATCTCTTCAAAGTTTACAGTTTTTTTATGGGTGCCAGAATGAGCAGTAAATATATTTCTTCCAATTGCAAGAAAAAATACCACCTGCTTACAAAGAGCCATCTGCTGAGCTCAGAGCAGCAGGGACGTTGACACAAAGATGCGCAGTACATGAAGAAAGCCTGGGAAGGAAATTATATCCCTCTTTAAGAATTTTAGCATATTAATAACCAAGATTGACAAATATAATGAGTGTTTCATCTCTAAAACTGGAGCAACAGATGCAGATTGACAAGCCATAACCCAGGTACATTAATGACTTGTGGAAATAAAGGGAAAAATACGCTGGCCATTTCCGGTCCCAAATATGACCTCCATACCCCTGCAAGAATTATGTTCCTTTGTGCTCTGAGGTCCTGAGGCTGCTGGGGGATCTAAGCCTCAAAAAAAAGCCACCACAGGACAGTAAACTGAAGAAAAAAGCCAACTACATAGTGCCATTCCTCTTCAAAACCTTGTGATAGCTACACAAAATGGTCAGGAAAATAGTGGTAATAACCATACATGATACCTTCTAGACAAAAAGAGTCTTAACATGACATATAACTGAGAAAGCAGCTAGCAAATATTGCTATCTAGTATTGGAGAATGGTTTCGTCACGGAATTGGACAAGAAATGGAAGAATAGCAGAAGCTTGAGGAAGTCAGCATGAGAAGGGACCAGAGACTTTGTTGGGCACCAGTGACGTGAAGGAACACTTGAGATCTGACCTTGCCTGCTAGAGGACTCCTGCAGTGCAGATTGAAAAGGGCAAAACAATAGCACTATTTATAGTAATGCTTTACAGTCACGTAATTGTTAAGCTGTAATGTTTACATTACAGCTGAGGCACTGTGGAAACCTCCCAGCAGGTGAATTGAGTATGTAAGAGGAAGCTCAACCAACATTCTTGTCTGTCAAGCTGATGAAAAAGAATAATAGGAAGGGGAGAGGCAATAAGAGTGGTAGCAAGAAAAAGGAAGAAAGGCAGAGAGAAACAATCACAACTGAAATTTATTATTACTGTATTGCATTGTTACCTCATCATGAATGAGGACTTCATTGTACTATATCCTACACAAATGCAACTCAGAATAAAATTATTTCTGCCTGAAACCATCATTATCTCATCAGAAGCCTGAAATAGACGTCACTGTTCCAGGACTATCTGCAAAGTGTCAAAACAGGAAGCAATTGCTCATGCTTCTAAGAGTATACAGCAAGTTTCCTTGGCTTAATTAATTATATGCTCTCTCAGTGGCTTGTCTGGGTGCAGCTTTTTTGCCTGAGTCTTCATGGAACCTGAACAAGTCAAAAAATGAGTAACAGACTGAGACTTTCAAAAGCGCCAGCAGTTCTTGTGAGATTCAGACATCTGCCTTCCTCAGGCAGCTCTGGAGATACCCGACACACACTTCTGAGGGAAGAACAGATGCATTCAGACATGTTTTTAAAATGTTTTCTTGCTTGGTACAATATTTTCATTTTGCTTTATGTGCAAAATCTGATTCTCTTCGAAAAAGACATAGTATAGAGAGAGGGAGAAAAAATCATTTCTGTACTTCTAAAAGTGTCTGAAATAGAAACCATACACAGTGGTTTCCAAACATCATTATTTGAAGTCAACAAGCAGGTTACACACAGCTAAAGGGCTGCTGGGATTGTACACTACTCTCCAAAGTTGAACCTGACAATGTTTCTGGTCCTCACATAGTCCTGAGGGTATCTATGAACTGCAGATCACTCATGACACTCACTTTGAGACTGGAGAAGTGGCTCTTTGGTTTTTCTTGTTGCATCAAGTCTATTTCTAACTCAGTTATCAGGCTTCAACCAGGAGTGGTTCTGACTCATTTAATTTGTTCCCAACATAAAGTGTCTCTTAAGTAAATCTCCACACAAAAGCTTGATCTTAGTCACTGAAGTAATGAAAAGGTTCTAATGGGAAACATTTTAGGTATTGTACCTCCCTTTATTTCTGCATTCAAAGCAGTACCATGGATGCATTTTTGTTTAAAAAGTAAACAAGGAAGCATCAAAATATTTTGGTCTGTTTAAAAAATAGCTATGCACCGACTGAACAGCTAGACCTTCAATTAGGGAGCAGGGTGGCCTCAGGCCTGTCCCCATTCCTCTTTCACTCCTGGAGATGCAACTAACTCTGCTGAAGATTAAACTTCTTAGGATAGCAACCTCCTAATTTATAGTCTTCAAGAGTCTCCCTTGTGAAAATAATTAGCTTTCAGAATTAGTTTTGGTCCTTAACTGAGCCTCATTGACTTTATCTGCTTCATTTGCAGAATTAAGCATGATGTGCAAAAATAATTCAGTAACAGAAACCATTCTTCATGTACCATTTTTCATCAAAGGACACATAATGAATAATAATAACAGACAATTTGTGAAAGAAAAAAAAAAGAGATTCCAATTTAAAGATGGAACAAAACAAAAATTAATTTGGCTTCTCTTAGTATTTTGTCAGAATCAGGGCTGTGAAAGAACCATGTGCATCAAGAAGCAGAATTATCACTCAGAAGGTCATTTCCCATACCCTTATTGAATTTTGAAACCTCTAGTGTAAATTGGTTTAGACTAATTGAATGTGATTCGACTGTGCCAGTATGTACCAGCTAGGAATCTAGATAATTTTGTAGATACTGTGCAAGGATCTCAACTAATGACTGTTACACTTCAATTCATTGAGTAAATCAATAAACAACTAAGGAAAGAATTATGCATATTGATTGATAGGAAGCAACTTGAACTGGCTTTAAAAAAGTGAATCAGGAGTCAGGGCAAATGCAAATTACTTTAAATTGTGCCACTCGCCCTGCATAATCTTGTTTACTTTCCATGAGACCTCCAAAGCTTGCTTAGCACTGAAAAGAGCATAATCACTGACTTAGAGGGTTCAGCAGGAATTTCTTGAGATCTTTTAATGATACTAAATTCAAATTGCCGCTAGTATCCAGACATACTGTGAGAGCACAAAGAACGTTCCTGTGTTGCTTTGGGGCAAGACCTGACCAGCAGATATGAACCTGGACTTAAAAGCCAGGATTCATTTTAAAATGAACAAAGGTGATCAGGAGATTTGAGACTCAAGGGTTGCTCTGTACACTGAGCAAAAGATGAGAAGGCAAGAGGGCTGATAGCCATATGGTAGGAGTTAAAAATATTAAGACAAGCTATATAGACAGCCCCTTCTACAGTAAATATGCAGCTGATCAAAAGCAACTGGGTAAGGAAGAGATCCCTGGGTACAAGGTCTTCTGGTTCACATTATTTGATTCTTTCCACACATGCCTTTAGTTCTTAAAGACTGCACCCAGTGGAAGATGGTCTGCATACAAAGGTACTGGAATTTAATTTCCATGACCAACAGGCATAATTTTCTGTTAAGATTTGAAGGTGTTTACTGTCATGATCTTGTTGTTAAAATTTTTAGGTGACAGGCATATCTGAAATACATCAGAGGAAAGAAAAGTACTGAAAGTAAATACACTAAAATACTCAAGCTTAGGAGAGTGAGTGAAAAAAAAATACATACAAAAAAAAAAAAAAAGATAGAAGCTCCATCAGCTACAGTGAAGCAGAAGTAAAACTAAACCTGATTTAAGGAACGAATCCTAAGATGCATACACATACAGGCTTCAGGAGTGCCACTCTCCATAGTGTTAAATTCACCAGAGGTATCTTATCTCAGTCCATCACTGCCCATTTGATATTCAGTTATTCATGTCATTCTCCATCTCTTTGGCTGGATACAGATACTGGCCACAGCTGCAACATGTTGAGCACAGTTGGCTACCAATCAACTGGTATTGCTGTATGCTAAAGACTCCATCATGCTTGCTACTTTACTGATAGCTCTTCCCAGAGAAAAGATCAATAGCCTTAAATGCCATTAACTAGTTACTCCTACTTCTATTTTGCATTCTGCTTTTACAGTTATTTTGAATAGTAAAACCATGCAAATGGAGAATTAAAGGGAAACACAAGAAAACGTGGAAAACTTGATTTGGTGCAAAAGCACCACTTTAGAATTCTCATGTGTCTTCCACTTACATCTCATTTGACTAACAGGAGACATATTTGCTATGTTTGACAAAAAGCCTCCACTAAAAACCAAGAAGATAACGTGTGAAACATATAAATAAGATAGGCCTTCAGAATCTTCCTACTGAGTAAAACTGTACACTGAAGTAAACTGAGGATGAACCTGTGTATTTGTATCACTGCCCTCTACATAATTTTATGTGGAATATATTTCTACACATTCATTTTGAATTGGATTAGTACTATAAATTACTTGAAATGCAACTAATTAGAGGTTTATCCTTCACTGAAGAGAAAGAATTTAGTGCTTTTGAAGCAGTGGATCTAAGTTCTGTAATCATCACATTCAACGAGTCTGCCCATAAAGATGGTGTAACGACTGCATGTCAGCCCAGGTGGCCAATGGCAATCTGGGTAGCTGTTTCTCTAAGATTTGGGATATTTTAGTGGTTTTGAAGTGACAACATGCAAACCAAACAGCGGAGTTTTACAACTGCCTATTATTTCTACATTTTTAAGCAGGTAGGTACACCGTCTTAATTTACTGTGAAATGAAGCAAGGGAACCAACTTGTACGCCACAGTGTCTCCTGCCTCTGTTCTGGTATCTGGCATGAGAATATGGCACATTCAAGGCTGTATGGTATATCCCTGTACCCATATCATATGATGACAAGCATACATGCTGAGTTTAGGAGGCTCCAGTAAGAGGGGAAAAGGAGGTGCCTATAGCATAATCCATTCTCTTGGTAAATACGCGCCTAGTGTGCATGGTGGGTTTTCTGTCCCTCTGTGGTATTTCATTCAGTTTAACCAACTTCTGATTTTGACAATGAGTTAGGTTTTCCCCCCCTTGGGTACTGGTACAAGGACTTTTGCATAAAAGAAACATTAATTTCTGTAACTCCTTTCCACCTGATTTATTCTGACTGCACATTTTCCAGGGACAGAAACTATTTGTCGCTTTGGATAGGCTCGCCAGGTTTGTGTCAAGTTTGGAGAGTAACTTCTACATGTGATTCACCACCATGAAAGACCTATATAATTAAGTGCCTCTTTAAGAAACCTTATTCTATTGCAGTGTTTGTGTAAACTAGTTCCATTTTGTTCCTGTATAAAGTTTCCCTTCCAAATTAGAAAAAATCATACAGAAATATAACTCCTTTGGGTGTGTACCTGCAAACCCGCAAACTCAAATATGTGCTTTTGAATAGCTTGTTACTTGCTTATGAACACAAAACAGATTTCTGTTCCTACCAGAAGAGAACACTACACATTATAAAGTACTTAAGAAGCAAGATAAGTTACCATTAGCAAAACCATGTGCTCTCAGTACTCATCCCAGTGACTTCAGACACAGGGAGAAGTTTTACTGAAACACTTTGGGAAAGGGATAGTGAAAGATCATAGGCCAAATGGATGACAAAACAGTGACAGTATCAGAATATGCTTCAGAGCTGAGACCAAAGAGACCTTTTGAGGCATTCCTTAAGCCCTTCCCAGTGAAAATAATGCCATTTGCTATTGAAGCAATTAGGAAGGGGAAGGCAGGAGCTGCAGAATAGTAAGAAAAACTTCCGATCATCCTGATGGGAGATACTTCTCCATAAGAAACAGCAAGCTGCAAATGGGAAGCAGTTTCTGTTTCTTCATGAGTTACCATTTGGAACCTGCAGGATGCCAGAGAGGTTGCTGGAGTCCCACTGAAAATTACATTTTTTTCTTGTCCATAAAAAGGGTGATGAGATCACTGTCAGGGCTTCCTTTCTCCACAGCCACGGAGACTCCATTTGTACAGGGAGAAGAAAGAAAAGGGCAAAAAGAGAGAGTAACCGACAAAATACAATAAGCCACTGAGGGCCAGAGGGAGCTGGGTCAGCTGTAAATTTGAAAGCTTATGGACTGGCTTCCTTGCCAATTTGTGATGGAGGGAAGGAGAAGGGGGATGAAGAAGAAAAGGGAGGAAAGATTTTGCAGAGCAGTAAATCTCCATTTTTTAGTTTAGTACATAGGTGGTGAAAATTGCAGAGGAAAGTAATTTGTCAAAAAAAGATAATGGCTAAGGATGCTGAGCAGGGGAAAGCTTAAGGATACAGGATACATAGTGGTTTGAGGCCCACAAGTAAGTTAACAGGGCTTTAGACCAGTACAAGAGGCAGCAGCAACAAGCAGTAACAGGTCAGGCAGATGAAAAGGCTATGAGAAGACAAGGATACAAAGAGAAGAAAATACTGTTGATACATGCAATTATGGGAAGACTTCATGGATTCACAAATTGAGGGACAAATCCAAACAGAAATGCTACAACCCCTGCGCCATCCAGTGGACCAGCAAGCATCCAGTAATGCTGAGGATTACACTGTAGCACTGAGGCTGTTATTTGTGAGCTGATGACACCCTCTACCCCAGTACTTATATAGTCCATATCTTCATGGGATATGTCAGCTTGAACCACAGACATACCTTATGGAGAGGCAAAGAAACAGTGGTGCTTCACTCAAGTATAGTTATTTTTGTCGCTGGAATATGTGGCAATAAGCTGAGAGACATTCCAGGATTTTTGCCCAGCACAGTGTTTTAAGTCATGCTTGGCCCACCTGGTGGGCAGGATCTTTTGTGTCTGCAGGGTGATAAAGTCTTACAGTTGTCATAACCCACTTTAGCCTTGCACACAGAAAACAATCTCTAGTGGCTGACCTCCACAACCAGTATCATTAAGATGGCAGGCAGATAATCCATCCCTATTCCTGTGCATTAAATTAACGAAGTTCAAACTGCCCAGGTCTACCACCCAGCTTTGTTCTCCAGTGCCTCCTAGACTTTTCACAGCCTCATAAACTTTGCCTTATGAGACTACTTCAGTTCATGTTGGCAGAAGTCATCCCCTATATCCTTCCTGCCTTCTTCCTCCTTCCATGAAGTAGAATGAAACTCCTAAGGATATGACATCATAAAAATGTATGCCAATTTAATATTACAAAGGGAACCTAAATAGGAGTCTCACCTCCTATATATAGCTCCAAAACCTTATTCCAGTGTTTGGAAGAGAAAACACCCACTGAAATAATACAAAAAAAAAAAAATAAATTCCCAACAAAACCAAGAGAAAACCTAACAAAACATCCCAAAGAGGATGGAGCATGTATCACAGTCATTGTTTAGACCGTAGTGAATCAGGTGCACTTGTACTACGATTATTTTTTTCCAACTTCTCTTGGAAATCCAAAAAAAAGGCTATTCAAAAAATGCATAAACACACAATTCCTCACATAATAGACACAATACCTGCTCTAGGTCTGCTGATGTTCTTTTATTTTCTCGTGTGGCATCTCGATATGGTAAAATGAAGAGTTCAGCAGAGGAGGGTAGACCAGGGAGCACTGCGACCAGAATATGCTTGCTTGAAATACCTGTTGCCTGATACATAGATAAATAATGGTCAGATAAACATTGGGGATGGCATTGAATGCTGAGAGCTTCTTTGCTAAGACATCACAGTACTCATACAAATGATGTAGGGTATATCTGGTACAACAGGGAAAAACTTGTTAAAATCTACTGCAGGCAAAATGTCAGGGATTCATGATTTCCTGATCTAAGCTATTTTACCATCTCCAGTAAAATATGCAGGGTCCTAAGGCAAGAGTGATAATCAGGCATGCTATAAGGAGCTCGTAATTAACAGTTGCATACGGTATGATTTGCTTTGTCTAAATTTAGCTATTTTAAAGTTAACTGAGTATACCGAGTTAGTCCCCAAGGTTGTTCATTTAGTCAGCTGTAAGAAACCATATATTATTGGGCAAGAACATGTGGGCAGAGCTGCATTTTAGAGGTATGTTTAGCCAAAACATCTTAAAAGCTTTGCAGGGACTCAGGGAGAGAGAAGATGATGAATCAAGTTTGAATCCCAAAAGCCAAACACATTCTTAATAGCTCACATCCTGGGTCAGTTCCATAAGTTAATGAGGACTTTTTATTATTTTTTAAGTGTTAAAGATTGTATAAATCCACAAATTTTTATTTTTTTTTCTCTTGTTGGTGGAAAATCTTAAATAAGCAGTTAAAACTGCTTATTTAAAAAACTGCCAAAATTCAGAAAAAAGTACCCTATGGGCATCTCTATCAGGGTTATGTCTGGTCATGTGTTTCAGCTGCTGGTACCATGACATTACACAACCAGGCTGCAGAGTTATTCTACAGAAAGGAGCTAGTTTGGCCTTCAGGAAGTTTTGTGAGTTGAAAGGAGGAGAAACAGTTCTCTCAGTCTTCCTCCATTAACTCTCTGTATTGTGGATTATCTGGTAAATGCATTTAAATCTCAAGATCCTGATTTCCATTTTATTCCCAAGTGCTGAATTTAGTAGATCTCTTTTAAAGGAAAAGTGCTCTCAGATATAAGACAGACCACAGCAGCTGGATGCAACACAGAGATTCCCCTGCAGCCAGGACCTGCAACCCTCTCAGGCATTAATTGGACCTATACCTCATGAATTCTTCTCCCTAGTGATTCAAAAGCAGCCTTGGAGCAGCTGCCCATTTAAGGAAACTATGGATGGAGGACAAGGAGGCAGCAAAACAGATTACAAATCACCATTACCTGAGCTGAGTCTGCAGCCATCCCATGTGTGACTGCTGACAGTCCAGGGAATACCTGGACAAAATCAGGGCATGCATTATTTGTGCTTGACTAACAGGTTGTTCAAAGATGTCAACAAAAAGACACAGAATTACCAGTAAAAAAAAAGTCTTCCTTTTCAGAGGCTGGGAATGATTTTTACATTTTTTGGTCTGGAAGCTTTTTGGCTGCTCTACTCAGTTCATTTGTGTATTCATCAAAAGTGGGAGGCAAGACTCAGAAAGTCAATGATGTGAGCAAATAATAATGATCATAATACAAAATAGGATATTTTGTGATAATATGAGATCATCTCTACACACAGAGATTTTAGTAGGGAACTGTAATTTCTTATGCAAAATTTTTATCCAAGTCTATGGTACTTTATAATAAGAATGTAATACTTTAATAAAAGTTCATAAAAATTCTATAACACAGCTATAATTTCCTCTTGAATTATTTAGTTATTCAACTCATTTTTATACAGTTTACTTAATTGCTGTAGAAATCCATTGGTTTTATCTTTAATTTTCACAGGAACTTCTCACAAAGGCTTGTTTAAGCTGAATCATTTAGATGTATAGAGAGGGATAATTAGATATCAATTTTATTATTTTTTGTTCACTCCAGGAACAAAAAGGCTGTGTTTTCACTGTTCTGCTTTTTGAATGTAGCCTTGTTACTGTAGTTTTATAAACTTTTTGGTTTTATATCTTGATTTCATTTTATTGAGTTGTTTATGTTCTGAAAATTCATTCTGAAGATAAAAAGATCCTCGAATACTTGATACCGACATAAATAAGGCAGAAGAAGAAGTTCCATATTTTCTTTCTCCTTTCCTCCTCACCTTTTGCCTTTTGAGGAAACTGAAGAAAATCTCAGAAACCATCCAGATGAGTTTGTTTGCACCTGATTAGTGCACAGCATCTTTCCAGTCTTTTTGCATAAGTGATGCCATGAATGACCATATAAGCTTACTAATAATAGCTATAAGCCTTGTATCCCTTCCAAATCTGAGCATCTTTATTTTTACAAAGCAGAAACTCTGTTTCAAAGAGCTCCTTTCACCATTTTTTTTCCACTGAGCTGAGAAACCCCAGCTGTCTCTTCTGACTCTTTTTACCCTCTCAGTTTGAAATCCAAATCTTCAGCCACTTAATTTGCTGTCATTAAAAAGAACATATTGAAGGCTGATTCTACGCAGCAGATTGTCATAGGATTGGATAATTTAACCTGTCTAAAATTCAGCATTCTGGCCTCAAACACTAGCTGAGTCTCCTTTTATAGTTGGTAGAAACAGAGACGCCTTGAGAGAACAGCTGATCTAGTCGTAATGTAGGCAAAACCAGAAATTAGAATGATTGTAACACGGGTTATGTATACTGCTTACCTCCACCAGAGCTCTCTTGACTACTCTACTGATGTCCCTTCTCCACTCTGGGATATCTGGGTTGTAGTCATCCAGGTTCGGAGAGAATGATAACCGCAGGGACTGAAATTGCTCTGCAGATATAATGAAATGGTGATGGGTAAAGACTGTAAAATGCCTTAGTGCCAAATGAATGGGCAAAACCTAGTGAAATCTGCTGCAGCTCATGGTTTGCATAAACAGTCTGCAGTGATGCACATACTGACAGAGAATCCAGCAGTGTGTCTCAGAGGTGTACTGAGAGATTTGAAGAATCTGACAGATTCACTGATTGAGTGTCACAAAACTGAAAAAGGTGATCACTCCTTCCTTCAATGGATGAACAACAATGGAAAGGAACTATGTTGGGAACATAAAAGTAAATGCTACCTTCTCTGACTTCTGAAGCAGGCAAGCCCTGTGAAAGTAAGCTATGATTATACTCTCATAGACATGCCCCAAATACTTGAATTCTTAACTGGAAGGGAACAGGAATAAAGGTGGGAGAGGACTAGCCTTGGAAAACACACTTCTTAATCTCTGTTGCTGCTAAGACAGATTCCTCATTGATCATTATGACCATGTGTTTAGTCTAAAAAGCTGAGATTCCCTGTGGCTCTTAAGCTCCATCTACACTACATATTTGTGTGCCCTGACTGCTTCTGAGGCCTGAGTACAGTATCAGATCAGTACAGATTTCTGTACAGAACTACAGAACACAGCACTGCTTTACCTTTCAAGCTAAGCAGCTTTTGCATGAGTTAAGAGGCCTCTGCTGGCCAACAAGGGGGAAAACCAGTTTTCAAAACAACCTAACATTTTAACAACTATGTAAGGATGACCAAATAGTGATAGAACAGATACAAGGGCACTGGGAAGGAGACCAATGTTCTGCAGCCATCCCAGTCTAGACCAATGCCAGTCAGTGCCCCTCAGAGATGTTATGCTGAACTAATAACCCTGGAACTGAGCTTATCATCTCACTCAAAGCATACTGGAATAAAGACCTCATGTTGCTGTCACATAATCTGGTTCTCTAGCTCTTTGACTATGGAGAATCCCATATGAAATGAAGGGGAAAGAACTTACCATACACAGCAATTGTCTTTGTATCCTGAAGAATTGTGTTCCCTGCTGAGACCTGAACAGTGATGGTATTCATCCCTTCCACAGAAAATGTGAATGTGATGCTCCCTTCCAATGTGATCAGTGGCTGCAAGCATATCAGAAAAAGAGAAATCAAGTTAATTTGACTGGAAATGCAAAAATGAGTTTGGCACTCTATCCTATTGGGATGGGTTGGGGAGTTAGTTCCAGCTTGGAAACTTAAGACATAGAAGGTGTCCCAAGGCTTGGAAGCCAATTTTCTGGGGAGGACCCAGGAATCCAGGTGAGGATGTCCTCCTGAAATTTAAACTGAGGTACCTGTAATTTCCGAAGGAGATAAGTTTTAAGATCAGGTGCTCAGGTGTCACACTCCTTTGCCAGAATTAGCTCTAAGTCATTTGTTTGTTCTGCCACAACTCAAGAAGGTTGTGACAGAACCAGGAGGCAAACTAAGATTTCTGATTTGTTATCTTTAGACATGGAGATGCTGTTTTTGGAAAGTGATGGTGTTTAGTGAGGACGCAGATCCCCTCACCTTGCTTTGGTATGCAACCAATTTATCAATGAGTTGTGCCCTCTTGCAGCGGTCTCTGATGGTTTTGCTTATTAATGAACAGGGTGAGAACTTCAAAGCACCCCGTATTAAGTCAAACTGTTGTCATTGTCATCTGTAGTAAAACTCTCACTTCAACAAGAACAGAGTTGGACCAACTCTGATCACTTATGAGCTTAGTAGATCAGAGGGAAGGTTAAAAGGTGACAATCACAGCCTGTAAGTACCTCTAGGGGAAGATGATTTCTGATAGTACAGAGAGTTCTTTAATCTGCAAACAAAGACATAACAAGATCCAACAGCTTGAAACTGAAGCTAGATACATTCTGACTACAAACAGTGCATGTGCTCAATGCTCAGGATAATTAGCTCTGGGGAAATAGCTGGGGTGTGGATAAGAAAAAGAAGTAATGAATTCTCCATCATCGGAGGGGAATTATTAACATAAAAAAAGAAGTCAGGTTCTGCCTTAATCACAAAGGGTTAAATGAAGCAGAAGGCACTGATGAAACCCTTGGACCTGCATTATACAGAAGGTAATCGTGTGGTTGAAAGTCCCTACTGGCTCTACAAAATCTATGTGAATCTCTTCCCTCAGAAACCAGTCAGGGTCACCAGGTATTTCAGCCACAAAGATATGTACAATAACAGTTACACTGCCTATGTAGATTTTCCTGCACTGTAAGCACAGAGGCAGTGGAATGTGTTGCCTACTATTCTCATATCCAAGCAGAGCCCAGAGGCAGGGAGGTGTGTTTGGAACCATTTTATCCACCAGTAGCACATGATAATTAGGTCTTCTTGCGCACGTGGTTTAGCATACAGTGTGGGGGCTCAGGATTGGGCTCAGCATATTTAAGCAGAGGCACAGAGCTGCTGGCAGTCTCTTCCCTTGTTAGTCACCAGAGAAATTAGGTTTAAACTCTGGGGCTATGTAAAGTCAATTCCAGATATAAAACTAGCTTCAGTTTGAAAGGTAAGTTTCCTAAAAAAGAAAAATAAATAAATACCAAAACCCCTGAGATTTGGTGTTGTTTTTGAAGAAGGAATGATGGGGGAAAACATACTTAGGAACTCTTCTGGATTTTGGTTCACTACATCCACCTTGATGAAAATGCAGGAAGAAAGCTATTGGCAATTTGCATGAAATGGCAATAAATCCTACAGGTAAGTCACAGCAACAAACACAAAGCAGTTCTTACATTCCAGCATTGATATATCAAAGAACCATTAGTTTCTTGGTCTCTGGATTATAATTTTCTTGCATGACTATTTAGAAGCATTCCCAGACCCCTCGCTCCCTCCCTTCACAGTCAGAGAGCTCCTCCAGGATCATTCTGACTTCAATCCACAGGGAATACAAACCTCCGTGTTGTTCCCAAACCACCAGACATAAGTAAGTGTTCCCACTTGGCTTGGCCACAATACTGCTGTGGCGTTGACCTCCTTGTTCTTTGTGGTGACGAATGGTAGAGATAAATGTACGTGTTCCAAGGGGCCTGCAAAGACAGAAGTAGGTGAGTCCTTCCTTCATGTGAAATAACCTGAGGCAGAATGGAACTGTGGGAAAATCCACCGGTTTAGGGGAAAGAAGTCCTGATCACTGTGGGGCATGGCAGTTAATGGTGAAAAATAGCTTGGTGCTATTTCTAGAGAGGCAAGTTTAAATCTGCCCCTCATGGAACAGGAGCTACTCATGTATTTGGACCTGAAAACTCGGATGAATGTCACATGCTAAGGGATTTTATATGTAATTTAAACAGTAGGGGCAGAGCCCTTTTATGTGAATATGGTCTTCACCAGCAAGACATAAGGATGTGCAACACAAATCGCTTCAGCGATCATGAAGCATCTCTGCTGATGCAATCTGCCATGATTTGGTGAACTTCAGCAGTGGTGTATCAGTTTATATCAGCTGAATCTCTGTCTGAAGGCAGCTATTAACTAAGTGCCTTAATTTTAATGTTACCTTATACTCCCTCCTTTTCCCCAATGGACTCTTTTATTTCTTTAGTATAAACAGAACATAATTCATTTGACAAGTGACATTATGCTCAGGGTTACGCATTTCCCATCTTCTGGAGACAGACGGGCCTTTGTTGTTACATCTTGTTCTACAGGTTATTTTTAAATGTGTTCTGACTGTTCACTTAGAGAACAAAGCAATTGTCCTGAGTGACAGAGAAAGAAAAAGAAAGAAACCCCAGGGTATATGGGTTTCTTAAACAAATTAAGGCCACACCTACATGTCCTACATCTGCAAGCTCCCCTGTGATGATAACCAAAAAATACAGCCCGAGAGGATTAATTGTCTGTATAGAGTTGAGACACACTACTAAAGGATTTTATATATTTTGGGATAGGATTTTTCAGGACATATCCCATGCACGTATCACCACTTAGACCTTGCTTTTCAACCTAAAGGAACACTACCCATCTTGGAGAAAGTACCCTATACCCCTATACAGCACACACAGGCAAAGAGAGACATGAAAACATTTTCCAAACTCAGACTGCATAAACAATGTCAGAATAAACAAGGAGCAGTGTTTCTGACTTACAACTGAAATGCAGTTTACTCTGAGCTGTAGATATAGCCACTACTTAACCTGAAGCAGCCCAATTAAGAGTTATCCATGATCAGACTAACTAATGCCTGCTATAGACCAGACCATGGCTCATTTTCTCTTTTATAATCAGTAGTCGACACTCTTCTTGAAAATTCATGAGAAGCCAGAATTTTGCCCTTATGATTTTAATGGCATTTCTCTGCTCAGATACATTTCCAAGATAAGGCTGTGCCTGCTTTCAGCAAGACTATGAGACCTGAAAAACAGCAGTTTGCCAGCATAGGCATTTTGCAGCTCTGGTATCCTTTGGAATGTTTGCCAAATGTCCAACATCAGCACAGTCCTCTGAAGCAATACATTTCCTAACACCTGATACAGTGACAGCAATGACAACGGAGCCCACGTAAGGTCTGATACACACAAACATAACTGCTCCGAACATGACTCAAATGATCCTGCACTGCAGAGAGTGCCCAGCATCTCCTTGGACCTTCACTCTATGTGGGCCAGGAAAGAACATGAAAGAATAGCTAAAGGAAGCCAAATCTGCCTAAGTGTTTCTGTGCACTCAGCTCACGGGTCAGTGGCTGAAATGCTGAACTATTATCTGGCCAGCAGATGGGGATAGCTCACTCTGGATAGGCCCTTAGCTTGTTAGAGGACTGCTTTCTCCCGCATCAGTTTGAAGAGAATTCATTTCTGAGCTTCAAGCGGGGCTAGAGAGATTCCAAAACTCCTCCTGCCCCAGGACAAAAACTGGGTACAAGTCCCAGACAACAGAAAGAGAGAAGCTCCTCAAGATGCTCACTTGGAAAGTTAACATTATTCTGAAGCAGGGGAAAATTTTGGCCTGTCAGGACAGTTCAGAGACAGACGACTGGTTGGAGAAGCAGTTTATGTAGAATTTACTTTCCATCCACCCCAAAATGCTCCTGCCTGTAAATAACCTGCATGTCTGTATCCCTGGACCAAGTGAAACAAAGGCACTTTTGATGTGCACTGGCCCTTGCAGCTGCAGCAGGAGGAGGAGGGCATGGGATGGAGACTTTACTCATGTTTGAGATTACAAGCACCGTGGTTCAGTGTCTGAAGTTCTCCCCTCAGCAAGGCTGCTAGCTACAGAGAAGGGTGTTGCAAGGACCAGATCTGACGCCACATACTCATGTATTAACCCTGAAACAAGGTGTCACCCCGTTAGTAGCCATTCCCTGTTCAGGCTGTGCACTTCTTTTCTGTGCATCTTAGCAATACAGTGTGTCTATTGCAAGGACAGATATTTTAACAAAACTCTCCAAAGGCTAAGCTCATATGCCTCAAGCAAAGAGCTGACTGGCAATAGAAGCATTTAAACAGGATTTAGAAACTTTGTGGATCTAGGTGTTAGGCTTTGGAGGGGTCTGGATCTCTGCCATCAGCTAATCTATTGCTGGTCTGAGTGACAATATGCTTGGTCTGCAACCTGATTTGAAGTCCCTAGTTCTTGTCATGTAGAAAAAGGTGAGACATAGCCCTCAGAGCTGTCACTTCTGCAGGGGCTCAGGCATATATAATCTGGGCCTGGCTGCAATGATCATGCAGTATTTAAGTCTTATGCTCACATTACCTATTCAAAACACTTAAACATACACTATCAGCTGCTAAACCACACAAGCATGTCCAAATATTTTTTTCATCTACTGTTTAAACAATCAAAATGGTTCTTAAGCTTCTAATGTCTCAAGAAAATAGATTAAACCAGCTATAAACCAGAAAGCCACTACGAGTGAGAATGAAGGCTGGACACATGCCAGCCGAAGGTCTTCCTGAAGGGAAGCATTCAGGGAGATACTTGCTCCTACTTCTCTAGCGCTCCCTCATAAACCTTCTATCTCCCACAGTTACACCTCCCAGCGCTCCCATCTGTTCATATGACAGTGCACTGTTAAAGAGCTGCCCTCTTCCACTGAAGAGGCAGATGCTTTCATGCTGTATCAATTAACTGCAAAACTACAGTTAAAATACATGGAATGTGCTAAATTATCTAGACAGTATGTGGAGTTAATTTGGTAGAGGGTAAGCGGCATTCCCGTTATAATAACTTCAAGTTTTGGAATTTCCCCTTTTTTTTCAGTAAAACTGGCACAGAAGCACACAGTTGAAACGTATATCACTGGCAACCTCCCCCTCCCCCCCTCCCCACACTCTATATAAAGAAAATAATGCTCCAAACAAAATCCCTTAGGGATGTTACAAAATTTCAGTAATAGGCTGACCCTTTGGCATTTATAACCATGTGCTGGAACAAATATGAAAGAACACATTGCTGGTTTTATGCAAGAACTTGAGATACATTTCAGTTGTAAATCAGAACTTAAGTATAAAAAGGTTAAAAAGAACAGCAGAAGAGCAATGTGAAGATAATATATTTTCTTGTAATACTCTTAACACTATGATTTTGGTTCCTATGACAACAGAAAGACTGAAATGTACTGTTTTCCATCCTAGAGGTGGTTGCATTTCATTAGTGGGCAAAACACATACACAAACTAAAAGTCAAGGCTTTGAAAAGTGATTCAAGATCCTCAATGTCTTTGTTTCTCTAGAAGTGTAAACACGCTAATGAAAGTGTGTCTCAGAAAGGGCTGGACACTCTTTTGAGGTGTTACAATACCCAAAATTAGAGGTGGAATATAGTTTAAAAAGCAAATGTCACTTTTGCTTGTGACTCCTCTCAGTCTGGAGTCCTGTGCTGGAGGACAAGCACTCATCAGACCCCACCACTCTGCTCCCAGTTGCAAAGCTCCAAATGTCATCTACAACAACAGCACCTAACAGTGAGTATGAACATACATACACGTTACATGCAGGTAGAGGACAGCACTGTCAGAACCCAGGCTGTTTTCCACCATCACGGTCACTCGGAATATGCCCACGTTCTGGTAGATGTGCTTGATCCCATCTTCTGTTGAGCTGAGATTGGCATATGACACAGCAATGCCATCTCCAAAATCCACCTGAATAAGGGATCTCTGGAGGTCTCCCTGTGGTGATAGAAAAAGGGTCAGAATCAACTCTGTTTTTTTTTTTGAGAGACTGGATCAGTGGGGAGACCTAGATCAACCAGTGGACAGTCACAAGGTCTGCTGTTACCAGAAAAAAGGTGGTCATTTCATCAACTTCCTCAGCATTCAGTGAAGACAAAGTGACCCCTTCTTGAGATTGACTGAGTTGCACTGTGAAGGTGTCCTCCAAGGTGTAGCCCTGGCTTTTCCAGGCACCAGGGGTACTAGGGGATCTTCTGGAAAGTAGGCTGGCCCTTCCCCTGGGTTTCCTTACAGTGAGGAGCAGAGTTGTAGAGAGGAATGGTGCTCATGTAAGCAAGCACTTGGGACATGGGTAGCTGTTGAAATTGTCTCGGGAGCCTTTTGAGCAACCTACAACGTGAATTTTTGTATTTAAAACCATAGAAAGCAGAAAGATAAAACTGAGAAGTCTTCAGGGAAAGGTCAATTATATCAAAAGGGTGGGGTGTCAAAAGAACTGCTTTAGCCTCACATGATAATAACAGCTTACAGCAGCTCAGTGGACTGATTTAAAATGAGATGGATTTGTATTTATTTCAGAACAGCTACCAACACTACTGACACTAAGTGGGACCCTTTGTGCCTGCCTGAGAAGGGAAAGGCTAATGAACTGACAGACCTGATTAAACTTTTTTCCTCCTGCCTAGAGAAAATCCCAGCAGAGTAGGTTTGTGGTGTAACGCAGAAAGCCATTTTGTGACATTATTCTCCTGAGCTGCTAATCTAGCTTGTTTCAGAATTGTTACCATAAATTACAATAAATACAGAAAAATCACAGCCTGGAAACAAACAGAACAATCCTGAAACAGGCTTCTGTCTTCTACTACTGAAACTGAATTCCAACCTAGTACATGCAGCTTCACCGAAGTCTACATCAGTCACCTAGCCCAAAAGGCTTTTAAAACCCCAAAGAGGAAAGCAACGTAATTCCTTTATTCTACTTCACAAATAAGAAGTATTTTTTTAACATTTTCTTTTTGTTTTAAGCCTGTTTAAAAGACTGAAAAGTTTGTCATGCTTGCATACATAAGTCCATACAACCTACATCACACACACATGAAACACTTGTAATATTTTTTTGTATTGCAAAGAAGCAATATGCTTATGGTAAGGACAGTTACTGACAGCTGAATAGTTACACAGCCTACACTGACCTGTATAACAAATGTGGCTGCTATAGATCCTCTCACTTTTAGGTAAGCTGCTTTACCTTGTCTTAACTTTAAGCATTTTTACTCCTTGTGAACGCTGACTTCAGTGGCTCTGCATGATGCTATGTTCACACTTACTGTCTGTTGCTATGGAGCAGTTCACTCCACAGCCTGGTGCGCTGAAGCAACTGCTGCTGTCTGGAAGAATGCTGGTGAATTAATAGCTGAGGGCAGTTCATAAAACTGGCTGAAAGGATACTGAAATGATTTGATTGGCTTGATTTCTTTTTTTTTTTTAATTTTGTTTAGTTTCTGGTTTTGTTTTGCTTTTCCCTTGAGAGGGAAACCATCCTCTGCATGCCCAATTGCAACGAAAACTACTCAAGTAAATGGTTGGCATTTTTCCCCGTCAGAAAGAAATTTTGTGATTGTGTGACTATGGGAGGGAATTGTAACATAAGCTTTAGATTCCTCATGTTCTCTCAGTCTTTTTATAACTTGGTGTGAAGGCAGAAATAGTCCTTGCCTGAATGGAAAGCAGGAAGACTGGATTTATACCTGGGGATGGCAAGGGTGAAATTTTCCCAGATCCTCTCTTTTTATAGGCTGAAGCTGTAGTGGTTAGACTGCACGCTAACTCAGCTCCAGATTGTCTTCGGGTAGTTCTCAACTAAGTTTTTCTTAGCAATTAACATGGTAGTATCTGGAGTCCTCAATGACACATTGTCAAACCTAAGAAAGGTGCTTGAGCAATGCAAAATACTAAGGCCTCCATTCAGTAAGGCTCTTTGCAAGCTCTCCATTGAATGCTTTACTAGAAGTTTAACCACCTGCTTACGTTCTTTGTGGCACAAATTGCTGAGCCAAGGGCTCCTACCTGTGTTACACAGAGGATCAAATAAGGGGATCAAGCAAGTCCTCATGAAGAGCCATGGGGAACAGAGGAGATGGTCTTAAGTACAGTTATGCCCTTCATTAAAAACTGAGTTATTGGAAAGAATATGTGCAGTTTCAAACATGATGCAGTAGTTTGGGCGCCCGTGTCTGACCAAGACAAGAGAAAGCATCAAATGGGATATGCCTCCACACAAGGAAGTGAACATACATGAGCTCCTTAGCTATAAACTTCTTTCAGAGCCGGAATATATTTTTTCAAGCACAGTGCTGGACTCAGACCAAAGGCAGAGATCTCTGAGGTACTCTTTGATGCTCTCCCAATTCTTCTAGGCACATCACCACTAAGGTTTTAGACAACTTTTCCTGCTGAAAAAGAGATGATATCTTAAAAGAGTAAAGCCATACTGCTGTTCACATGGTTAAAACCACACCAATGCAGGGACTCTCCCAGCTTTGTCCTTTCAGAGTATATTTAAAGTCTGCAGTTGAAGTCTGTTTCAGGTCAAAGTATATTCCTCTACATATTTGAAGGAGCAGAGGAAGATGAAAAGGCTGACAGCATTTCAGAACACTCCTGAATATGCAAGTGTCAAAATCTGTGCTCTAATGAATGTCTTTTCTTCTTGTCTTCATTTTGTCTATAGCCATGAAACCCTCAGTGTCCACAGGTACCACCAGGGAAGGGAGCCATTTCTAAGGCATGCAAGATTTAGATTTCAAATTTTCTTTCAAATTCCCTAGGGAGAAAGATACTGACAGAGGCATCTGAAAATCTAATTAGAGAAGAGCTTCAACTGCTGTTCCCCCTTTTTCATTTGTCTTGGCCTTTCCCGGTTTGTGTTAAAACCCTGTGAACTGGAAATGCATTTTCCATTCAGAAAGACCCAGGCTATAAGACTTAACTGAAAATATCATACTTTGAAAAGCTGACATTTTAAATTCTAGCTTAGGAAGAGGGAGGAAAAAAAAAATGTCAGGAAAACAAAGAGACTGTATTTTGATGTGTTTTAATGCTTCATCTGTGCCAGCTAAGAGCACAGGCAGAATGAGAAAGGAAGAGAAAGCAGGTGAGCCAAAATAAAAACCTTTCCCATACATCCCACACCTGATCAACATCAACTTCAGTGCCTCTGTCTCAGCCAACTGTCCAGAGCCACTTGCAAAGGACTGTTTTACCAAGTGAGGTGATCAGGTATTGGAACAGGCTGCCCAGGAAAGCGGCGGAATCCCCATTCCTGGAAGTGATCAAAACTTGAACAGAAGAGGCCCTCAGTGACATGGTTTAGTGGTGGTCTTGGCAGTCTTGGGTAATGGTTAGACTTGATGATCTCATTGGTCTTTTCTAACCTAGTTGATTTTGTGATTCTATGATTGATTCTATGAAGAGAACTTTTGTTCTGCAACAATCTGATGCATGTACATATATCTTGCAAAAAACTCTCCTGTTGTGTTTTCCAGCTTATCATCATCATTTTGACAAGCCCAATACTACATGATAAAGCTTTTCTGAAGATTTTAGCTCTATTAGGGCAGACACAAAGTTCTCTGCGTTACTTCTGCAGCCACATGCATGCAATCAGCGTGACGCTATGTTTGGGCAGCCTCTGTGGCCTACATTGTAAGAGGTCTTTAACGCCAGTGCTCTTAGACATCAAGGGAGAAATATGGCCAAGTTGGCTGCTTGTGGTGATATCTCTGCATTCAGCTCCTGTATCTTAATCACACTAAGCTAGTAAACAACCAATTACAATGGTGAAAAATTGAAAGAACTTCTGATGGATGTTTTATACCTTGTACTAGGTACATGAAATATTCATGAGCTTGGATACAACCTGAAATACACTGCCGTCTTGATAAAAGCTTTAGTCCAGCCAAAGACTTAAGCATATGCTGAACTTCAAGCATGAGTACTCTTTTTAGCCTGAAGACCTGGGAATGAAAAACAAGTTTTCTAAGCCCTCATATTATGTTCTTTAGCTATACATTTGTTACTAAAATGTAAACTTACTCTTTTCTAAGGGATTTTCTTACTAAATCTCCAGGGGTTTCCAAGCATATACAAAAGATTCCCCACCCCCACCCTACACTTTCCCTATCCCAATACACATTTTTTTCTGTATCTTGCCAAGATAATAATTCTGGAGTGCACACAGGGCCTGGATGCTCAGAAAACCTCTGTGAATCTTCTTGCCTCAGGGTATATCAAGAAGCAGCCAGTACAGGCTGCAGCAACAATACTTTTACATTTTGATTACTTTTATGCAACTCTCAGTACTTTGGTATATGTGAGAACTACCTAGATAGATTTTTTTCTCATTGTCCCTGAATCTTGCCCAGAGGGCAGTAATAATTATTTTTTTCTTATAGATTTCCAATACTTGTATTTAAATGAAAACATTTAAACAGTGAAACACAGTTCAAGGTTTTAAATTTTGGTTCACATGTATCAGATTTCATTTTTAAGTCTTCAATTACACACTGACTTGTGCATCTTCCTTACACATGTTGATAACAGATTTAATTATCCTTCGCTAGAGATAGACACTGCTGCTGTTGGATTGTCTTAACGGATTAATGTTTTGCACTTTCTTTAGATTAACCCTTTTTGGCATGTTCCTGTCACCACCAGGAAACATCTATCAAAGATATTTATGTTGCAATTGAACATCTTACACATGGGATAATTTTAGCCTATGTCTGTTTAAAGCATATGCTTAATT
This sequence comes from Forpus xanthops, assembly GCA_032466535.1. Taxonomy (NCBI): domain Eukaryota; kingdom Metazoa; phylum Chordata; class Aves; order Psittaciformes; family Psittacidae; genus Forpus; species Forpus xanthops. The sequence continues at coordinate 53,038 of JASSUY010032563.1, read as the reverse complement.
TTAAACAGATATTCAAGTCCAACTTCATCAAGTACTGAAAAAAATGCCTTCCTATGTAAATGCCCACTTTCAGAGAAATGCTTTTAACATTTTGAAATCAGAAACTGAAGGGAAATGTGCCTTTTAACAGAGCAAACAGCTTGATGCTTTTCACATGTTCTTTTCCTACACCAAACCAGTTAATTTTCCTAATCAAAGCATTCATTCTGACTGTCAGTTATGCTAGCTCAACTCAGCTATGAGCTTTTTCAACAGGACTAAATCTTGTGCTCCACAGGAATCAATAAGTACAGCCTCTCAGGATTATGCAGAATGATTCAACTTGTGTGACTGGAAGTACATTAGTAGACTGTAGTACTGTGTGTGATCATGAAGGTGAGGTCAAAATTCATACATTTTCATGGAACTTCAGCAGTGAATTTAAAAATGCATGAAAGTATCTGATTTCTCCCAATCAGCTTGTCATCATCAGTAACACAGCAAATGCAATTCTAATTCAGAAATCAGGGGTAGGGGAGAGGGGTTGCGCTGGTCCTTTGTCTGTGTGTTATTAACAGAAATGTGATGATATTAGTAAGATAAAACATCCATGATTCAACATGGGGACTGGAAGTTAGGATGAAGGTTTCCTATTTCTGTAATCATTACGAACTAACTTGTGATACCAGGAGAGGGAACAAAGTAGGATACCATGAAAAGGTACAAATTATGCTTTTAAGTACTACTAGCTTTGCATCCTTAATTTGAATTCATCAGCAATCAAAATAATCCTAATGCTAAACTAATCTCCAGAGACTTCAGTTGAGTTGAATTCTGAATTACACAGTGCTGAGGTGGGAAATGCTAATAGTATTGTCCCCCTAGCAAGATCCCTGAGCTCATTACATGCATCTGAGACAAAACGTACCGCAGTGGTTTTAAGTGAGAGAGAGTTCTCTGGCCTTACATGCATTTAGCATGTAAAGGAAAAGCATGGAGGCCATGAGGGAGAAAACAAAGCTCTATTTTCAAATGAGAGAATATCAAATGGGGGAATAAAAGAGCAAAACGTTTAGGTTTCTTACTCAAGGTCATGCAGAAGGAGCTCGGAGTACAGCTCAGGAATGAGTTCAGACTGCCTGAATTCTAGCCCATAGCTTGAACTGCAGGAACAAATGAGCTTTCCTTACACGTTAGTCTAATCCAAACATCATATAGCAGCAGCAAGTAGTCAAAAGCAAGCAAAAGCCTACTCCCAGTGGAGTGACTTTGTCAAGTGAGAACTGAGGCAGACCTGGAATGTCAAAGAGTCTTGGTTGTCATTTTATCACAATGAAAAATAAATTAGAGAAGGCAGTTTCTCTGTGACTTATCTGTAATGAAAGAGTCAAATCCCTGAACCTTTCTACTCTGAATGTCTTTACTGTCCATCTCCTCAGCAAAGATGTATGAGCAATCAGATGAAACTAGTTTGAAAGCCATTGTGCTGAATAGTGTTGTTCTGGAGGCTACAGCTTTCAGTGTCTCTGCTGAAAGCACAAGCGTCTGATGTTCTAACAAATAACTCAAACACACAAATAACAATTGGGTTTGTGACAGGCAAGAGACCTACATGACCATGTGATAAGGAAAACACGCAGAAACAATGCACTTAATAAAATTACTCTATTTTCTGCAACAGAGCTGCAAAATATGTCAAGGACATTGGGTTGAAGAACTTCAGTAGGAAAAATGGCTTTGTAATTTTTGGTTTGGGAGTTCTTTTGTTGCTGTGGAAAAATAAAATAAGGATTCATGCTACTTAGGCTGAGAACAACCCTACTGTTGAACACTGCAGCGTGAGAGGTACTAGCCTTGAGTCTGGGCATATAGCCCACGCCAGGACAAAAGATTAACTTTTAAACTGGCAGAATTTTGAGGCGATAGGAAAATTTGCTTTTAAGCATAACTAGCTTTCTCCTGTGCTGCCATTTAGTGATAAAGATGGTGTTGCTATTCTGCTTAGCTCAACAGAAATTTAGGGACAAAATTACCAGTTTAAGTATGGTGCTCTTCTTGTTAAATGTTTTTGCAATGCTTTGCAAAATGGGACATATGCTAATTATAAAAGCAAGCATTGATGCTTCCTGGCTGTTGTCACACATAAAAATATCATGATGATTATACCCAGATTAATAGGAGAACTAACCTGGAAACCTTTCCAGTAATGAGACCAAAGATATTAAGTGTGAGGTGACACTGCAAAGAGTTTTAGAAATCCTAAAAGGTGACAGACCACTTTGGAAAGCATACTTAGATCATTTAAATAGGAGCTGTTGGTTGGCTTTCCTTTTAATGACATTTATGTGCTACCAAATATAAATGCTTTACAGGAAAATTTTATGTGAGTCAGGGTTAGAGAAACTGGGCCAGAATTCCAGCTCGTAGGAATCAGCAATGCACTATGTACTGATGGTTTTGGTGCTTCCGCTTGCACAGACTCAGTAATTATTTTCCTTTTCTGCTTTTCTCAATAGCAGAACACTTTTGAATACCTTGCCTTTGTTTCTCTTTAGCCATCTTTTATTGATATTGTGTTATTGTCAGAATGACACAGTCCCCGCCTTCAGCATCACTGCAGGCACAAGCAAGATCTACAAGAAAACCCTGTACTATGTTTCCTGCCCTCGATTCCCACACCAGAGTGAACACATGAGAACTTTACTGCTGCCATTTGCCTCCCCCTGCTCTCTTAGCAATCCATTCCACTACAGAGATGGAGTGACTTTTCAGGACTTCCAGTGAGCCTGCCGCTGCAGTTCACTCTTCTTTTCAGACCCAGGTGGGTCCTTAGATGGATCAGAAAGCCCTATAAAGATAATAGGAGTATAAATATCAAACGAACTCTTGTACCTTGGCTCAAAAGGGAGATGGGAGGCTGCAGCTCTGAAGATCTGAAAGCTTCAAACAAACTGTCTCAGAGGGATACAAGAGATGTTAAGATGCAAAGAAACTATGAGACAAGCAAAGGCTGCTTTTTTTTTACATCCTAAAAGATATTAACTATGACACAAGCTAAAGGAATAGGCTTCATCAGTTGCAGCACTTAAGATACTGACCTCCACTCCAGAGGGCAAGGGTTGAATAGGACATACTTACTTCACATGCCATTGGGAAAAAACGTGCATGCATACACAGACATATCCAGCCGTTTTTAACGTTGCCTGATGCCTTCTTTTCAGCAAAAATGGAGTGACAGAGATTTTGTGGATGCTGAACATCCTGGACTTGACTATGCTGTATACCCTTGCAGGGCAGAACTAAATAGAAAATGGCAAGCTGTTTTGTGATACCTCTGCTGTGTTTACAAGGGGAAACAAAAAATCTCTTGGGGAAGCAGGGTTGGACTAAATCTCCACAGATTCTTCTAACCTCAATTATTCTTTGATTCTGTGAAATCCATATCTGTTATATAAAAGGGTGGTTGCTCTTTTGCTGGGCTGTTTAATATTTCTAGTGAGCAGTGTGATTTTTGTTACTCAAACAGTTAATTCGATAAAAATACATACGTACAATTATACTGCTATAAACACAGTTTATTCTCTTCTAGTTTGTAAACAGCCAGGCAAATTTTCATCTTTGTTGAATGTTTCTTTTGCTGCAACATCAGCCCAAAATCATTGCCAGATTGGGTCAAATTCACCTAAAAGCTTTGTTGGTTGCTCTTTATATTGACAAATCTAGGAGCAGGTCAAGCTTCATATAGCAGGAAGAGTAATCAGAAAGGATGGAGACTGATCAATACTGTTTCAGCCCTCAGAACAATTCCTAACCTCTTCCTTATCAGATATAGCAAAGAAACCTCCCCTTTAGATCTCTTCAGGAGTTCACTCACTCATCAAAACATACATCACATTCTTGATATACAGCATGAGAAAGACATCATCTCCTAATGGAGAAGGTGTTGCTTCCAGACTCTGGTGAATACTGAACAGGGCATCAGAAAAGATTGGAATCAACAGATAAGATAGAACAACTCACAGTAGATCCCTGTATGACAGAGTGGTCAGGGTTTACTTGCAGGACGTGTGAGCTGAAACACAGAGGGAAGAGCAAGATATTTGTCCTGAGCTTCTCACACTGTGGGTGATGGTTTCTCCCTTTGACTACTGGCAATATTCTTTCATAGTTTTGTATCTGACTTCTCATATTACCTATCTCTTTCTCTCAATCTGTTTTAAAACTTTGCTAAGAACAGAAAGGCAATGCAATGAAAACTTCACTGATGTTTTTATTTCCTTTTTTTTTAAAGCCTAAAGACTGAATCTTGATTTGAACTTTTTGTTCTTCATCTTCAAAAACAGAGAAATCAGTAATTTATCCAGATGAAATTATATGTTTATACTGTTATGACTGCATCTACAGCAGTAATATATGATTGCCAACACTGAAATAAAGTGATCACATGTTGGAGAAAATGAACATTCAGGTCAAACAACTGCTTCAGGTTAGATATGATTTATTATATGCCATTACCTTTACAAATAAGGACACCTGTTTGCTGGGGAAAGCGTCAATAACAGAGATGGAAAAACCCCAACATACCCCTATAAAACTCAGCTCCAGAGGTCATCCTCATTTCTCTTTCCTCACTATAGATGACATTCGCTATGGAGAGGGTCAGAAGTAATTTCCATGAATGCTCTAAGCTGCAAAGGGATGTAGTGTAAAAGCATAGTTGTTTTAGGATTTATTAACCAGCTACACAGGAAAAAAGGGTAGAAGTTTAGAGAGATTAAATTGCATAAGGAGAAAAGAGAAAACAGTTACTTTGAGAATGTTATTATATCAGCACGGACAATTAAACATGGATGACGTGCTGAGAAGAAAAAAACAGCCAAAAAGGTTTAAAGCATCTTCTTCTAAGGATTCAAAAACAGAACAGAGGAGAACAATGACACATAAGTTAAGTTACAGATGTAACAAAAACACAGGCACTGATCAGTCTGTCAGCTTCACATTTACTGCCAGTCTCAGACTTAATGCTGCTGCTGATATCTTAAGATTTCATCCACAAACACCTACAGAATATGTACCAACTTGCATGATGAAAACAGATCTGCACAATAGATTACAACGTTAGCCATGTTTGGTTGAAAGTCACTGTCAAGTAAAAATGGAAATTCAATTTCAAACACAGTAAGAAGTCAAAAGCACACTTAAGGATGGGGATTGGGATTCAAATCTGTGCTCTCCAGTTTTACTGTAAAATTCCCAAACTAGTTTCCAGTTTTTATCAAGATCCCCCTTGGTATCACCCTATGCACTCCAATACCGTTCCAGTCATCTCCATACAGCACCTATTACATTTAGGGCAAACTCTACCCAGCTACACCGTGGAGCTGACTTACTTTACCCCACACTTTCTTGGTTCACCTCCTCACCACTTTGCAAACTTTGTCTAGCATGAATTAGACTCAAATACACCCACGGGGCCTGGGATGCAACATAAAAATAGAGCCTACCTCCTCCAGTTGTACCAGAAAAGTGACATTGTGCCCTTGCTCGGCTGTCAGTTTGCCATCAGATGTAATTATGCGAAGGCCCTGTGGGGCTTTGCCAGGGCACTGCTGTGGCTTTGCTGTGTACCGTTCTCTCACACCATCCGTGCAGTTATTAGAAACAACTTTCCGGTACCTGAAAAGGAAGAGGAATCTGTGGAAGATGCTGACAGAGAGTAACAAGGTTAACTGGGAACAAGGAGGAAGTTATGAGGACTAAAGGTCTGGAAGAAAATAGATTCCCAAATATATTTTAGCATTTGTCTTAGCCAAGCATGCTTCATATACCTAACATACAAGTAGTTAATACTGTTCTTAATGGCATGTAATATTTTCCTGCATAACACACCTATTTACCACATATTAATAAACTGACTAAACCATAAAATTATATTCTTCTCTATATTCTGTGTTAAATAGCTATAAAGTTATAAATATATGATATACACATATAACACAAAATTGTATTCAGTTATTAGACTGTTAGGCATAGTTTAACAGCTTTTCTCACACACTCTCTAAATCAATCAGCTGTGAGGCCACCCTCTGTAAAGATGCAACTTCCAAGAGCTACAAAAATAAAAGTTGAATTAAAAAAGCAAATCCTGACTATTTTTGAGTTTAGAAAAAGCCAAAACAACTTGGCTTTCTTTGTTTGGTTCAATCATTTGCATCAGAAATGAAGTCTGAGGTCAGTATCTTAACTCAAACTACATCCTCCATTGACTTCCAAGAAGGCCAAAGAACAATCAGCATTCAGGCTAGCTGCCCATCTATTACTTCAGTTCACACACTTATCAGTTAATCTCTTTCTGCTGTTTTCCACCATTTCTGCCTCACCTGATCCCCCATGATTTTAAAAGGAGTCTTTTCAGAGACTTTACTGATTCAGCCCTGGTCTTACAATTTCCCCCCCCCAAGTTTATTTAAGGCATTTTTCAGAGGAAGTTCTGGACCCTATATGATGGAGATCTGGAGTTCCGACTACACCCCAACAAAATCAGTGAAGAAGAGGTCCCAAGTGCTTCAGCCAGCTTTGAGATGCCTATAGTAAATGTAATCTGTAGTTGTCATAGGGTTACAGTCTGTATAAGTGCTCTAGCTGAAGTCATTGTGTCACTTACCCAGTGCTGTTGAGATAACTCTGTCCAAGGCTACAGTCTTTTGACAAGGAAGATGGGTTATACCAAAATGCTGGTAAACACTGCCCATTGCTGTGACGTTCATATCCATAATCACTGTTTTAGCATTAAAAGAAATGGTCACATTAAAAACAAAAACAAAAATACAGGTGTTAGTTCATGCTCTCTACTATTAATAAAAGTTTTGGGTTCACTCAACCCATTTACTAAGATTTCTTATTTTTTTCATTCCTAGAAAGGATTCTTCATCCCACTTTAGCTTTTCTTGGGGATGGCAGAGTTACCTTGCATATGTCCCAGTACAAACCATCAGAACCAGATCAGTTAGTTTGTGAGCTATTGCACGAAATGTTCTCCCTCCCCAGTCTAATAGTGCTTCTTGGGTTCAGCTCTGGACTAAAATATAATAAAAGCCAGAATCTAAGCTAACTTCAATCACTGCTGTCACAGTCATATCTTAGAAAACTGAAGCCCTAAACAGTTAATTGCATTTGGAAACTATATCACATGAGCTCTGAGCTGAAGGCATTAACAGTGTATTTGGTAATGGAAACGAACGCTGCAATCTTCAATTCTATTTTTGTTTGGAAGAGGAAATGCTACAAAAATTGTGTTAAAAACAACTAGTCAACTGTAATCTTTTGTCCCAGTTTGAGTTTAGCTATGACTAAATCAGCTTTTGTTTCACTAAAGAACAGTTCAAATTGGTTTTGATCCCAGGTAAACAAAGATGCTATAAAAAATGTTATTGTGAATCAAATAAACAAACAAAACCCCTCTTTAATCAGTATTCCGTTCACATGTGGGTTTACTCACAGCTGTTAAGTAATGAGAACTCTTTTGTTGAAAATCACTTTTATTCCTGTTACTAAACTTTCCTCATAGCCCATAATGAAGAAGCTAAGGGGATATGGGGCTTATAAGGATGTTGGGGAGGGACTATTCATTATGCACTGTAGTGATAGGACAACGGGTAACGAGTTCAAACTTAAAGAGAGGAAGGTTAGATTGCAAATAAGGAAGAAGTTCTTTACTGTAAGGGTGGTGAGGAACTGGAATGGGGTGCCCACAGATGCTGTGAATGCTGGTGGTGTTCAAGGCTGGGTTTGACAGAGCTTTGGGTGACATGGCTTAGTGTGGGGTGTCCCTGCCTATGGCAGGTGGGTTGGAATTTGATGCTCTTAAGGTCCTTTCCAACCCTAAGTATTCTATGATTCTATGTCATTTCTGAGAACTGCTATACAGAGTCCACCAACTCCATTCCAGTATTTCAGTTGCAACATGATCCTTGGTCTTAAAATTGTACTCCTTTGTAAAGCATTCTTTCTGCTTATTTTCTTTAATGTTTTGGTATGAAGTGGCATGATGCTATAGGAAATGAGGATTAGGGCAGCATTAGATTATGTAATTAAAGGCTCATTTCTATATATGTAAAGAGGCAAAGGGAAAAACAGGAGGTGGAGGAAGCACAATAACTTGATCACAGCCAGAGTAGCCCCAATCCCGGCTCCTCCCAAACTTGTCATGGGACAGCCATCAGCCCATGGCCAGGGTGAGAACTACCAGATCATCAATGGGAGATGCCAGTGAGTAGGATAAAAGACTTGGGAGCTAGTTGCTGCTGGGGTCATAAGAAAGGGCTCGGTACGGAATTAGTAATTGAAGAGACCAAGTCTGAAGGAATGGCTACTGATATAAAGCCATATACATCTGGACCTGTTTGTGAGACCTGTTACGTGTGTGCACATCACGTTTTGCCATGAGACAACTGGAGATGTCAGGTTGTCAGCAAATAGGGAGACAAAGCATTCAGGGGCTAGATACTGGACAGACCCGGGTGTCTAAGACCAGGTAATAGTGGGATCAATATTGCATATATTGTGCACATATTTTCCACAAATTGGATTTCATCCTGACAAACCTGAGAGGGGAACAGGATGAGGCAACTGGCGTTTGTGTGAGTGATGTGTTTTCTGTTTGTGTCACCAGATGTATATATACGCATATATGCACTGTGTGTGCACATGTATGCCTATTAAGAACACTTAGCCTTATTACTGCTTGGATCAGGGGACATGAAGCTGAAGCAGCCTAGCTTCTACAATGCTACTAGATTCAGCATCTGCTAATAAGCAGCAATGTGAGCTATTGTATTTGTCGAATAATACTAACAACAGTGAGAGTGTTTAAAATAATGAAGACTTTCTTCAAATGTCTGTCTTTCTGGACTAAAGTATAATGGTCTAAGACAAAAATTTAATGAGTCATTATTAAACAACTTTTGGAAGTCTGGTACTGACCTAAGGTATGAAACCAAGAAGAAAAAAGAATATTTTGCAGTTCTTTTTTGCTAAATTTCGTACACTTGTTATCAAAAGCAAGACACCAAGAAGAATTTTATCTTTTTTTACTCCTGCCTGTAACTTTTCCTTCTGAACTAAGGAAAAAAGTGTTTTGAGGCAATCTAGAAAAAGAGGAAATTAAAAAGATGACATTAAGCAAAAGAAAATTGAAGCTGCATATCATTTGGAAAAACTCCTAAACATCTAATAGATTGCACAATGCTCCAAAGGAACATTTTGGCAGCTGTGGTTCTTGGGATATCTACAATCAGTAACTGAAAACATAGTGTAGGAAACAGCAATGAAGTAGCAGAACTAAATGGCTTTTTCCTCAGTTTTTTGACTGAATTTTCTTCAATCTATTTGCTCATATGCTAGTGACTGAATGCTGCTCAATTGCTTTGCAAGCATCAGCCAACGTATTCTCCTACTGCCATGTGCTTCTCCAGTCATCTTTGTTGGAATAAGAACACCATAGCTTCAGAATACACTTTATTATGAAGAATAATACCATTCTGATTTGCTTAGAGAAAACAAATATTTACATACAAGTGGCACTCCTGTATTTTTGTAATTCATAAATGCTCTGCAGCACTATATTACAAAGTTGTCATTTGTCACTGATTAAAAAGCTGTAACACTGTACACACACAGTGTTCTGTGATCAGTTAGGTGACAACAAAACAAAATAATACAGTGAAATCTGCCTCAGAGGGGATCAGTGCCTACAGTCCAATTTGATGCAGTAGTGTTGTTCTGAGATTTTTTACTATACATGCCTCTAGACTCGTGCCATAATTTTGTTTCCTATTAGTGCCTGTATATCTGGACAAGCCAAGTTTGACTTAGCTATGCTTGACTATACTTGAACCATAATTCTCAAAGTCAAGAGAATGAAATAATAGGGATTTTCACAGCAGAAATAGTTCTAAGCACAGAAGTTTCACAATGTTGTTTTCAGGCTTGCAAATCATCTGGCTCATTAAGGCCTTACAGAAATATCCTGGTAAACGACATCAATTGCTGTTCCGTATCTTTCTGCAGATGCACCAGCCACCCTTCACCTCCAGCCTTGGAATCTAATGAATTCCTTGGCTACAGGCTGATGTATGCAGAATACTGATGCTGACAACAAATTGCTGCTTACAATTTGGCATAACAGGTTTTGTAGCAATCAACAATCTGGTGACAGAGAAGGCATCAGCTTTAGACCACAATCAGCTAGCCAAGTCATTGCCTGGTGACTGGGAATTTGAATTTGCATACAGTGATGATATTTTGTGCCTGCCTGAAAAGAAATCAGGTGAAATAGATAACGTATCTATAAAGAAAGAGTGGAACATTTACCAACAGGGACTGTTTTGTCAGTATGAAGCAGACTATCTTGTGGCTTTCACTGGTGATGGTTTTACCCTGGCCACTTTTACTGGTTTAAACTGGAATCCTACTTGTTTTAGTCAAGTAGAACTCTAAGTCCTTCTTTGTAATAAGAGAAAGACATAAATTCGTTCCAGAAGTTCTGAATCCTTGATAAAAGTTCACAGTAAATTCCCTTATCTAAGACTATGGAGACCTCATAGCAGCCTTCCAGTATCTGAAGGAGGCCTATAAGGATGCTGGGGAGGGACTCTTCATTAGGGACTGTAGTGATAGGACAAGGAGTAACAGGTTAAAACTTAAACAGGGGAAGTTTAGACTGGATATAAGGAAGAAGTTCTTTACTGTAAGGGTGGTGAGGCACTGGAATGGGTTGCCAAAGATGCTGTGAATGCTCCACCCCTGGTGGTGTTCAAGGCTGGGTTGGACAGAGCCTTGGGTGATATGGTTTATGTGGGGTGTCCCTGACTACGGCAGGGGGGTTGGAACTTGATGATCTTAAGGTCCTTTCCAACCCTAAGTATTCTATGACTCTGTGATTTGCAGCACAGTAATAATCAAAGGAAAAGGAATTCTTTAAGGAAATCTGTACTGTGAATACAGCCCTGACAAACATAATGTCACAGAAAAACTCTAAATCCACATGAAATTATTAGAATACTGCTAATTTAAGATACTAAAGTAACAAGCCAAGTCAGATGAGTGACTGCCACACTCATATCTTCTAAAAATCAAGATGTGACTTAACATGCAACCACAGGACTTCCTTGACACTAACAGCTTCGCCTTAACATCAGCTATGCCAGAAACTGAAATGCTGCTTGCTATTTTGTATTCTGTTCTTTCTGAACTTTTCAGATATTGAATGGGGTGAATTGAGGTATTTGTGATTACAGTCACCTTTGTTCTGCAGTTTCCAAAAGCATTTGTAGAAAAAAAATAACTCTGGCCGCAGCTGTGGAAAAGCCTTACTACCTTCTTATTCTTTTAATACCATTTTCTAATACTGAACTATGATGTGAGTGCATATTTGGGGAGCTGTGTTTGCTTTCCAGTTCTACAGGATCTGACACATGATTTATCACAGAGAGGGATGGAGTCAGCTGCAGTTTGAATTATGGGTTGATGAAGTCATATGATTATAATTGCATCTAAGCATTTGGAGTCAACCTGCACCATCTCACGTTAAAAGGGAATCTAAAATTCCCAGAAACTTTCCAGTAAATCCATGCCTGGTAGGACCCTAAAGCTACAGAGATACACCATAGACTTTGCATGGTGAATCTGCATTTTCCAAAAGCATTGAAAATGAACTAAAAATTCATTCCAAATTGCTATTCATTAGCTAATCAAGCCTACCTCAGTGATAAAACAAACTTAGTTAACCTGAGGTTACAAATGTACGTGTATTTCAGACTGGTGCCTGACTCACTTGATGAGTGACAACACATGAAGCCAAGAGAATCTGATCGCATTCTGCCTTCTGCATCCCCACTTTGTCAGAACAGTTTCTTATGGTGCAGGACTCTGGTGTTTTAGCATAAAAACTAAACCTATTAGGCAGGCCTCATTAAAGTGTCTCATGTATTTAATACAATAGAAAAAGAACTAGCCAGATCCTTACTGATATCATCAGTGAAATAAATAGGCCTGATTCTCAATTGCACTAAGGCTCCTTTGTGACTCTGGCTATGCAAAATCACTAGAAACAGTATCAAAAGTCTTGTGCTTCCCACAAAGGTGAGATACGGGAATACTGATAGAAGAAGCCCTCAGTATTAACGACAGTGGGTTCAGAGGGAAGACTGGTATTGAGACTACCACCACTAAAAGTTTCTATTAAAGGACCTGGAATACAGGTAGCTGAAATGTGAACACCACGAAAGACTTCCATCTGTGTCTCGGAAGTGTTTCTATTGAAGAGATATTGCTGTAATAATGCTCAAATGGTGGGAAGGAACACAATGTAAGGAAGCCTGGTAAATTAATGCTTTAATAACACACAAGTAATGGCGTCATCTATTTACCCAGATCAATTAAATGAAGAAGGACATTCTCGTTTCTAGGCCGTTGCTAGGACAGATTTGCCGAAGGCTTTTGCACAGTTCCACTCCACCCTATTCCTGAAGCACTATTGCCCTCTGGCTGCGAGCCTCAGCCCTGCATGGAGAATAAACACCTAAGATTCATCCCTGTCTCCCCCTAGTTTTGGTTCTAGCCCATGATAACAGACGTCTACTGTCAGAACAGTTCAGGTTCCCAAGGCTGGAGAAAGTACAGTGATTTCTAATATCACTCAGTTTTGTTGCTATGGCCTTTTATCTGAGAAAGAACTACCATGGAATACAGATTAGAAATGAACCCTGGAATTTTATGGTATCACAAGTAGAAAAAAAAAACATTATAAAACCTTTGTATCTTTCATAACCAGCAATTTCCCCCCCATAACTGATAAAAAAAGCACTTGCAGGATTAACAGGAATAACACTGTTGTTTTGGGTTTGTTTTTTTTTTTTCCACTTTACCTGACCATACACGTATCTTTTTTTCTCCAAGCTCTGACAAGCTTAGATAAATTCCTCCATACAAATTTAGTGTTTAAACAGCAAAGAAAGTCCTGCTCTGATAGACGCAGGGATTATTGTCACCTTTGATTCTTTATACAATGCCAGGTCCTGTAACCACTGATGTTAATATAAAAACCTGCCCAGTTTATTTCAAGATTGCAAAATCAAGTTCAGTCATCTAAGGGGCTTCTCCTTGCCTGGCAGATACATGTCCCCTTCAATCACCTTCAAAGCCCTGTGCAGCAGAAAAAAAAAAAGAAAAAGGAGAACTAGAGACTTCAAAAGCACTGCTGAAATGTCGTCAGTGAGGATGAGAAAGTGTTTCTTTCTTTTGCAGGAAGGAACTCACACAGGACATCCTTCCACAGCAAGGGTTCTTTCACTGATTTTCATCCAAATTCCTCTTTGGACCATATTCTGTGGAGTGCATTGGCAGTGAAGCCTAGTGCAGAGTTCAACAAGGAGGGCACAGAGTGCTACAGTACAGCAGCAGCTTTGCATTTCTTAGCACAAGAAAAGTGGCCTGATAAGCAGAATTGTTTTTTTCTTGCCATTTCTTTTCTCCTTCCTTGGTAAAGCTCTGTATTCTGTTCTCTGTGGCTTTTCTGTCCTTCTCAGGCAATTCTATGTCAAAATAGCTCCTGATTTTGTTAAGTGATGAATATTGCTGGTAAGTATTTCTGAACTGGATGCTTAAAGCAAGGTTTCAGTCTTTTTTTCCCTCAGATGTGGAGAAGGAAGTTAAAATGGATAAAGTAAAAAACCAGATCCAAGGACTGCAGGAATAACAGACATCAGAGAGAATTGGAAGGGATCACTACCGCTTGCTCTAAACCAAAACTGATTCCATCAGAAGGAGGAAAGCCCTCCTAGGTTAGTAAGGTTTTCTGCCAATCAGGTCAGCACAGAAACCTGCAGTATTTTTGCAGATATATTTTGTCACGCAAAACTTTAACAAGATTAATTTAATCACAAATGCCTAATTCTGCTGCTTACAACAGATTTGAGGGGTCTTGTTGGTGCATGTAAACTGTGAGCATCTGCCATACAGCCCCAACTATCCAAGCTTTCTGTTAGAGATTCTCTCACAACTCAGCAGACCTTTTGGAGAAAGTTTCCTTAAAGTGAATGTAAAAGGCAGAAAAGCATGTTTCCCCCAGTAAATGTCACCATGGTACTTTCGCTCTGCACATAGCAACAAAGGTTTGTAGCAACAAAGCACACAGTCAATTTTAATTAAATAAATATATGTATTTTGAGAGAAAGAGAAGTTCTGGAAGGAACTTCTTTTTATCAGAACTGTTTCATGAGTGTGTCCCCCTTATAATAACAGGTTTAACCATCATGAGTCAATCACATCAGTTATTTTATTGAGCCTGGACATGAACTTGGCATGGCTTCATACTGTACTCCCTACAAGAGGGTCAAAATCTTTAAAGAATGTTATTCCTGTTCATGTGGGTTATTTTCTGGTTGGCTGCTATCTTTTTTTTATATTGCTAGGGGTATGTTATATAGTCAAAATCCAGGACCTTTGGGCACCTAAATGATGAACTATACGCAGAAGTATCTTCTACCTAACAAAGAATGCAGCAGAAGATGGGGAAATCATAGAATAGTTAGGGTTGGAAAGGACCTCAAGATCATTTAGTTCCAACCCCCCTGCCAGGGGCAGGGACACTTCACACTAAACCATGCCATCTGGCTCTGTCCAATCAGGCCTTGAACACCGCCAGTGATGGGGCATTCACAACTTCCCGGGGCAACCCATTCCAGTGCCTCACCACCCTTACAGGAAAGAATTTCTTCCTCATATTCAATCTAAGCTTCCCCTGTTTAAGTTTGAACCCATTAGTCTTCCATTAGGAAGACCATATTCAGAGAATCAGTGCCCAAGTATGCTCAGTTTTTATTCTTTGATGCAAGATTTATTGTTCTGGAAAAGCCTCATGCGATTCTGTGATTTTCTACAGAAAACTTGATATAATTACAGTTATGGAAAGGTAAGAAGGGAAATACTGAAGATTTCCGTTGTCCTGGAGTGGACTAATATAGCAAGAAACAAATTTATGAGACGAACCTCTCAGGGTGAGTGCTATAGATTCTGGGTTTAATTAATAACATGGCATAGATCTAGGTGGGTGAGGCACGAGGGGTTTACCAGCACTGCCAAAGAGCCATCACTTCTCTTCTGAGATGCTCAGGACTGTCTCAGGCTTGGAGAAAACAGGTGGTAGAAAGATTTCCCCTTAGTGAAGCCATGCTGGCTGTCACCAACCACCTTGTTGTTCTTCATATGCCTTAGCATGCCATCCAGGACAACCCGCTCCAAGATTTTGAAAGGCACAGAAGTGAGGCTGACTGCTCTGTAGTTCCCTGTGTCATCCATTTTCCCCTTCTTGAAAATGGGGTTATATTTCCCTTTTTCCAGTCATCTGGAACTTCACCTGACTACCATGATTTTTCAAATATGATGGACAGTGGCTCAGCAACTTAATTCGCCAGCTCCTTCAGGACCCGCGGATGGATTTCATCAGGTCCCATGGACTTGTATATGTTCAGGTTCCTAAAATGGTCTTGAATCAGATCTTCTCCTACAGTGGTCCCAGGGTCTTCATTCTCACTGTCCCTGTGTCTGCCATCCAAGACTTGAGTGGTGTGGTCAGAGCATTTGTCGGTAAAGACTGAGGCAAAGAAGTGGTTAAGAAACCTCAGCCTTCCCCAAATCCAGGGTAGTCAGTTTTCCTGATAGCTTCTGGAGGGGATCACATTGTCCCCAGCCTGTCTTTTATTTGCAGTGTACCTAGACAGTCCCTTCCTGTTATCTTTAACATCCCTAGCCAAATTTAATTCTAAGTGGGCCTTAGCTTTCCTAACCTGGTCTCTAGCTTCCCAGACAACATCCCTGTATTCTTCTCAGGCCACCAGTCCTTGATTCCACCTTTTATAAATCTCTTTTTCTTTGAATTTTCCTCAGCAGGTCCTTATCCATCTAAGGAGGTCTCCTGGCCCTCCTGCAGCACTTCTTTCTAGTTGGGATGCATTGCTCAATGGTGTGTTGAAAATCAATTTTGTTGGAGCCTTCGCACATTACAAATATCTATTCCACCTTTCCTGCTTTTGTCATATCTGTACTGACATGCAGCAACATATTTGTCCAATTACACATTTATTAATTTGTACTCTCTGCAAGCCTATAACCTCTCTAGTGAGCTTTGCATCAGTGTGGTACAAGGCACACAGTTCTTTGGGCCCATTGCTCACCAGTCAAAATCTGCCTCTGTGCACACGCATGGCTCCGAGGTCATAGCCCCAGCATATTTTCCTTGCATACATTTCTTCTCTGACTTGCGCTTCCTGTAGATCCTTTTTGCTCCCATGATGCAAGCTTCTCCCTGGAAACAAAACCAAAAATATCTCTCTGACACCCACCAGGCTATTTGTATCACCCCGTTTTGCCAAGCCTGTGCAATGGGAGCTGTGACTCAAGGGAAGAGGATGGGAAGTCAAATGCCATGTCAGTACATGGCAAATAATTAAAGCTACTGAAGCTTTAACTGAAATTAAAACAGCTTTTCCAATACACACTAAGAAATGAGCTGAGGTTACTTACGTATCTGATTCAGTTCTGAATTTGCTCCAAAGCCAATAGGCAATTGATCCAGGCCCATTTCTCATTTATAGATTAGGTTTCACAGCAACTGAAAACACGGTATGATCCCTCTGCAATCTGAGACACAGAGCAGGTCTATTTCCTTGGCCTGATCTCTAGCAATAATTCTGTTCAGCAGAAACTAGTTATATGTGTAAATACTTTCCATGGACTATGAGTTCAGTTGATCAGGGTATGATTTGCTATGTGGATGGAGTGATAACTTTTCACTCTTATCCTCAGTTCTCTGCTAAATATTTCCATCTAGGGAACAATGCTTAGCCTTGCAGTCTCACCAGAAAGGAAATGAAAAGGCCCGAGTCCACAGCAGCCTTCCTAAAAATAGTTCTGTAAGCTGAAAAGCCAACATCCTCAAAGACATACTGCAAAAACCTTGGCATTTTTACTTATGCAAGCACAAGAAAGTAAAGAACAAAATACAGTGGAGTCTCCTTGTTACCTTTCATGCTGTTAAAATCACTGTAGGCAAGAGAAACTTTTCATGGTTTTGATTTGCCCATGAAACAAACGGGTCTGAAAGGCAACTGGTGTAAAAAGCTGTGTGTCTCCTTGAATTTCAAGGAAGCTGCACTGATTTTTGAAACCTAAAGATCTAAGTCATAACTGGTATTTTCAGTGTGGAGCTGTGCCTTGTGTGAGCAGCTAGTATGAGTCAAGCTACTTTCATTTCATATTCATTACTAAATTCTTGCCCAGCAAGATATATACACAAAGATAAACTCTGATGCTATAAATGGGTGTTTTGCTTTAGACTTCAGTGGAGCCTTGGTGTTTATATAACCACAGAATTTGGGCTATATTTTATTTTAACCTGATGTAACATAGGCCGCTGTGTCAAACCTGGTGGAGCTGCAAAGGTGCCCCAAGGCAGATTCGGTCCTTGCAGAGCAAATTACCTTGCTGGGCACTAAAGAAATGGTTCTGGGAGTGATGCTGCAGCTGCATCCAGGATGCAAAGGACAGGGCAACAGAAGGATGCAGGGAAGAGCAAGGAGGTAAGGATGGGGAAACTGGATGAGAGATGTAGGAGTGAAAGACTTCAGGACTGTTTCAGTGGCAGTGCTTCTGCTGTTGTTGCGTTCTTCAACTCTGGATAAGTCTGAGCTAATTGCCTGTATTGAGAACAAAACTCAGAAGACAGCGGCTCATCCTTCATGGCTTCGAGAGTGCAAGCTAAGGCCAACACACATATGAAACAAAAGAGACCCATCCTGTAGGGGACAATCTGATACACCAGATTGGATCTGCTGATCTTTAACTGTAGGATCATTAGCTACTTCATGTCAGATCCCACCCTCCTTGCTTCTTACCTGGCTATGGAGTTGCCAAGGCCTGTAGTCCTCTTCTTCACACCTCCGATCAAAAATGGACTTGTAGTCTACTTTCACCAGCTGCCACTCTGAGCGGTGGCTAAAATGTCCAAACACTCTACAGAACACAACAGAAACAGCATAAAGTAAAAGGTAGCACCAGATAGAGTCTGGTACCAACAGAGGTACAGTCACCCACAAATTCCTAACAGAGATTAATTGCTTAAGGAGTGCCACTGTTTTTCCTTGACAGATAGAGTGAAACTTAGGCTGCTAAAAATCTACAAGCTTCTTAAAAATTGCATATAGCTTTTACTCTGTGGATCAAGATCCTCCCATTTATGTCAAGACCCAGAATGACCATACAGGGAAGACTTGGTGTGGGGCTGGACACAGTTATACCTATAGGAGTCTGATATCTCAATTATAAGCATTAGGAATCCCTTCCACGAAAATTAAATTCAGAACCTGAAGGGAAAATTCTTCATACATTTTTATCAACTCAAGTCAATTTCCAAGCCACATATTCTGTTTATTACAGCTTGGTCCGTTTTTCAGACAGAAACTGAATTTCCCTCCTGTTTTTGCAAACCTGCTCTTAGGTAAAATGTTACAGCTTCTGGCAGAGTGAACCCAGCTTTATTCAGCATGCAGAACTCAGCACACCACACTGAAACTAAACACAATTTTTCATGCTCCAGGCAACATTTTGTCATTCATTTTTACAAAAGAATATCTTCATTTTTCTGTGTCGCTGGTTCGTTTTTTTTTTTTTTAAAAAAAAAAAAGAAAGTAGCAGCAAAAACACAAGTTATAAAAATATCCCAGTTTCTCCTTCAAATATTCATCTGTCAAGAGTAACTCTACTTTAAATCACATTCAATATGAGGAGTCAGGTTTCACGCTGATAAGCTAAAGGATAATGTTTTGCAGCTTGCAAGGAGCCATGTTGTCATTCCTTCAATCATCTCACAGATAAACATTGATGATTTAGCAACAGAAGACTGTATGCTCCTGGCTTCAGACTGTACTTGGTTTGGTCCCAAACCAAAAAATCTATTATGTTACAAGAATCCCTCATAAGATATTTATGATGCACTTCCAATCAACAGCAGCACAACGGCATGCTCACTTACGTCATGATGAGAGTTTCCTCTCCAGGTTCCCCTAAAACTCCATCTACAAACAGTGGGAGGGATGTGAAACTGTACTTGCTCCAAGATCTCCCTTCATCAAAACTTAACCTAGTGGAGAAAGCAGAATTAATGTTGTCTTTTCTTACTCTCCTTCTACTTTACTTGAGGAGACTCTAGACTACTACAGCTGCTAAGGAGAAGTGGAAAGCAGCTTCTATTCTCGCACACTGCATTTTTAGTCCTTTAAAAACCTATGGTTTTGGGAAGCATCATGGATCAGCGCATTGATGCTTTTAGGACAAAATGTAGGCTAGGGCTAGCATCTTTTTTTTTTTTTTAAATAAACCAAGTGATTTTGAGCATCTTATTTTTGGGTCCCCAACATAAGACATTTTAAGGAGGTTAGATTACTGGAGCACAAGATCTTTGCCTCTTTTGACCAGCAGTCTTCTCAGTGGTAGGTCTAAGCGAAAGCCTAGGACTAGCCATCACTTCTTAAGATTCGGATCTCTGTGTTTCAGATATTGATGTGACACCAACAGTAGCAGAAGTAATTAATGCCTAAAAGCACAAAACTGTATTTACTTACCACAGTAACTCAAGAGTGCTAACTAGTGGGGACGCTTTAGTGTTTTCGGCTATATACCCCTGAATCTATTCAACAATATTCTGATTCATAAGTGCTGCCTGCCACATAGAAGATGATTTTATCAATAATTTTGAAAATAGTGAGTTCTTTGATAACTTAAAAAGAGACAAAGACATAATCCAGATACATATGACACAACCAAACTCAAGAAGCCAAGTTCTGGTAAACCAGGGAAGTTGTAGAATTACAATGATAATATCTCAGACCTGTCTGAGCTGAAATTGGAATTGCTGGGATTTCTTAGCTTTGTCTGTGTTTGCCAGTACCCTAACTGATGTTTCTCAGATTATAGCTATAGAACATTCTAAATTCAATCTTAACTGCCCTCTTCCTGGCACCTGAAAAGAGGGAGAGCAGAAATTCAGCACACACATGGAGTCATTACCAGAGATGTCTGATTGGCAGAGGTGTGTGTTTCATGGCAACCAGCACTCCACCTTGATCCAGGTATAGAACACTGTGCTCTTCCTCAAAGATCTGGGGAAAAAAGTGCATATATGAACCTATTTTCCTTAGTGTCAAGAAAATGTCGCTGTTCTTTAAGTACAGTCATGATGGAGGACAGGTAAGTGATAAGAAAATTACAAAAACATTCTCTGGGTTTTGTTTTCTATTGTTTGGGGCTTTTTTTCTACCCCCTCTGCTTGACAGAAAGCTAGAAAAATGAATTTTTGAAAGGATCAACAATTTCCCTCCTTTCAGCTGCAGATTTTTGTTTGAAGAACCTCATGTTTTAACACATATCTGGCCCTATCTCACATAAGTGATGTAGATGGAAAAATGAGGACTGGATAAACACTGTAAAATAATTAAATTTTTGGAATACCAAATATTTAAAAAGATTTGGTTTTCCTGTGTTTTTTCTGAATTGACTCTCTGCAAACATCTGCTCTAGTTTATATAGCAGCATTTGTCTGAGAAAGTCACTCTTTCTTTCCATGACTTGATATCCAATCCAGAAAAATACGAATAATACAACTTCCTGTTCTAAGGACAAACACACTAAAGGCTAGCAAAGCTTGGTTAACAGGTGTAATTTCACTAAATATTAGGAATTTGATTTAACTTCATAATCCAGTCTTTTTCCACAATTAATGGAGAGAGGTAGCTTCGGAACAAGAGGAATTGAAGTCTGTCTTTTCCTCCATTAGCTTAAAAGCAAGACAACATAATTTGTTTATAGGGACACTGAACTTTGGACAATTCAATTTAGGTGGCCCACCTAAACTGAGCTGTCCAAAGAAACACAGAGTGGGGGAAAGTAGACCAGGGCAACTGCTGATCTTAGGAAAGTATAATAATGGGCAAAGAGAAAAATAGTTTGATAGGTACAAGGGATGTGCAAATGTAAAATGAAACACATTATTTCCCCTTAGTATCCATATTTTTACCTATTCTCTTAGCTAGAGGGTTAAACTGAGGTCAAATTCTGAGAAGCATTATAAAAATAATTTTCAGTTATATGAAGTCTAACAACATATCCAGTCTTTTTCTCTGAGCACCTCTCTACCTCTTGGAAAGGAAGTTTATCCTTTTGCAAAGATTTGAAAAAAACTACTCTGAACCAAAAGAAATAAAAATAAGAAAAAAAATCAAAAAGAAGAAATAAAAATTAGTTTGAACCTACTTTGATAACAATTTCCTATGATTATGATTTTAATCTGTGATTCTGTGTCATTTACCTGTCTCCAAGTGTTCCCAGCATCAGAAGAAACAAACATGCTGATGTCTTTGTCTGATAGTTCAGTGCCTATATTACCTGTATGATGAACATTGATTAGTAATGCTACACTCTAGGAAACACTAAAATTAGCTATTCAGGGGAGTAAATGTATTTATATACTTTTTTAAGTTACAGTACTTCTACTTTGGGGAAGTGAAGGGGGGGGGGGTGAAGAGAAGGAAAGGGAAAGATTTTAATCTTGAAGAAAAAATATAAATGTAAAAGATTCACTTGGTAGCCAGTCTTCCTTCCCAGTACCTACGGTGTGACACCC
Organism: Forpus xanthops; assembly: GCA_032466535.1. NCBI lineage: Eukaryota > Metazoa > Chordata > Aves > Psittaciformes > Psittacidae > Forpus > Forpus xanthops. The sequence goes on along the minus strand of JASSUY010032563.1, from coordinate 31,326 downwards.
CAAGAGAGCCACTCAACACCCTTCACACCCATCACAAACACAAGATTTTGTCAGTGTTTGCACATCATACCAGGCAATCTTTAAACATTTCATACCTGATGCTACAATAATACTGGGGGCAGTGTCTCGGCTGGCAATGTTTCCTGAGGTATAGGGATTCTCTGAGACCTTCAGGTGAAGATGTAGGGAGCAATAGGGCTATGGAGAAGGGAAAATAAAAGTGAAAAGCAGATAAAACATGAAATGCATGCCCATATTTGTACAGGCTTAGAAATATAGTGTCTTTCTGTATTAACTCCTAATCGCTGCATTCACCTTTAGAAAGATAAAACCAGTGTCTTGGTTCTTTTGAAAGAGCTTCACTATCATTTTCTGATGCAACCCATTCCCTCTGGGAAACTGATTCACCAGGCTAAAACTATCACAAGGACAAGATCTCTGAGTCCAAACCAACAAAGGAGGCAACCTGGCTTATAAGTGCAAGTAATGGTAATGACCACCTAGCTCCCCAGGTCCCTAGCTCTCTTGAGAAGCAAGCAAGGATGCAGATACAATCAAGTGACTCTCAGAGCAGCAGTGTTCAAGCTATCTGTTCAACAAAAAGCACTATAACCTTATCGGTGGTGTTGAGTGACCATTAATAAGCCATAAGAAACAGCTTAATGTGGACAGTGTCATACCATTTCCTGTCTCTGAGCATTTTTGACACATAATTTCTGCACTGCACTAAGAATAAATACCAGGACTCGAAAGTGTTAGTTTAAAAGCTGTTTAAAACAATGCTTCATCACCCCATCGGGATGTGACCTTTGAGATTTCAAAGCAAATACATCTACGGAAACCTCACCTATCTGTTATTGACTTTGTATGTCAGGTACTAAATAACAAGAATGGTATAGAATGAGCCAAGCAAGAATGTAAGACAGGCAGATTTCCAAAATTTCCATTACAATCCCCTCCAGATTTGTAATGTGATGATTTCTGAAAATTTCTGATAATTTTTGCCTTCTCTTGGGTTTTACTTTCAACATTTTTTCCTTATAAACCTCATTAAAAGCTTTTCATGAAACATACTAAGGGAAAGGAGGTGGGAAAAAATGACAAAAAGCCTGAAACAAACTGACCCAGATGAGGGAGACATCAGACAGGAACATAAACACAGCAAAGCCCATGCTTCACTTCGCACATCTCTCCTGGATGAGCAGGAGAGGCCATGCAGAATGACCCATAGGCTCTATGGGGGCAGGTGTTTTTCATATCAGCTGCCTAAAGGCTAGGTCTGCAGCCCCTGAAGTTTTGTAGGTTTCCTCTGTAGGAGACCAAGTCCCATAGATCACTGGAAGACCACTTATCCATCCCACGTCAAAGTAGGTGTCTATAAATCTGAAATGGAAATCCCCCAGTGGAGATTGGCAAAGGCAAATGAGGGTTGTGAGGAGGGATGGAAGTTCTCACTTATGTGAGACAGGAAAAGGGGACATAGTTTGTGCAGAAGGCAATACAACCTGCCAAGTGGAATGTACTGAGCAGCCTAACTCTAATTGACAGCCTTGCGAGGGCAGCCGCTAGAGCAGCCTAGGGGTGCAGTGAGGGAGTGGGATCCAAATCAAGCTGACGTGCATGCAAAAAAGTGGAGAAGCATTGCAAGAGCAATGAGCGCTTCCCTCTTACCTTTTAATACATTGTGAAAAGACTAAATACAGAACATATTTTTAAAGCTAGCAAACTCCTAGTCCACTTAGCATTTTGAAGACAGTAGCTAATGGCAGCAACTCAGCCAATTCCCCACTCTGACAGAGATTAGACTTTGCGTGACTGAAATCTTTGGGCTACCAGAAGTTTTCTTTCAAATCTGTCTCATTTCGCAGACACAGTGCACAGAAAAGGAATACATAGTTCAAGTATTAACAGCCAGGTCACCTCTCTAAATGGAGAAAGTACATCTTCTTCATCTGTATCCTTAGATGTTTCATCAACAAATAGTTTTCCAGACTGGTTTGTGTTCCTCCTTTAGCTCCCACAGTTTAACTCATATAGAGATATCTATGTTTGTTTTTCAGTATTTCCACAAATTGTCTATATTCCCTTTGTTGTTACCAAAAGGCTACTGAAGTCATTATTATCACCAGAATCACCGGTTCTGGGTTTCCTTGTCACTCTCCAGCACCCAGCTGTGCTAACTTATGCACAGACATCAAGGGAAAGACAACCACTGCCATGGAGCATTTAAAACCTAGGTAGAAGGTAAAGAATGAACGACATAGCTCATTGCTCTGCTAACCGGCATAGTTCTTACAGTCATGCTGTCTTTATTACTTGCTTTCTAGCATCTTCAGGCCAGCACTCTTATGCTCCCCTCTCTGGAGGCTCATCAGTCCTCAGTAAAATTTCTCTTAAACACCCATTTCTTAGCTGCTCTGCAAAGTGCACCTCTCCAATGGTGAGACACATACAAAACAGCTATTAGTGACTGTCCCTGATCAGGAGTGGGGCAAAGCATTACAACGCAAGGATGATGCTAGACACCATTCCCAAACCTAAGGGTAATCACAGTATTTTCTCACCTGCAATAGCAGAGAGTAATGATGAGAGAGAAACACTTCCAGGACAGATATTCAAAACACCTTAGATACTTTAATTATTATACAGCAGAAAACATAAATGCCCCCTCCTTATGAGAAATGTGTCTTTGTCCTGAAATCCTTGTAACCCAAATAGACAAGAATAACAAAATGTGGGAAGGAATAAACAGATGTCTGGGAAAGGGAGGCACAGAGAAAATAAGTGACTTGCCCAAGGTTTGCATAGGAGATTGGAGACAGGTCTAAAAATTGAATCAAGATTCTCCTGAGATTCAGCCTGGTGTTTTATCCACAAGGCCACCCCTGAAATCTAATTGATTTCATCTCCTAGAGAGACACCCATAACTTTTAAGATAGAACTACTCCTCAGATAACCCCATCATAATACAAGTATCAAACGAAACCAGCATCTTTGGGATATAGAATCATACAATCATAGAATAGTTAGGGTTGGAAAGGACCTTAAGATCATCCAGTTCCAACCCCCCTGCCATGGGCAGGGACACCTCACACTAAACCATGCCACCCAAGGCTATGTCCAACCCTGCCTTGAACACCGCCAGCAATGAAGCATTCACAACTTCCCTGAGTGACCCATTCCAGCACCTCACCACCCTCACAGTAAAGAATTTCTTCCTTATGTCCAAGCTAAACTTCCCCTGTTTAAGTTTTAACCCATTACCCCTTGTCCTATCACTACAGTCCCTAAATATAATACATTGGCAGCTATTTTATGATGATTAAGTGTATACAGCTTAGAAAATAAGTGGTATAAACAAGAAAAACAAAACCTTAGGAATACATGGAATTTCATTTTTTTCCTCCAACCTCATTATTCATAGCTATCTCACAAAAAATGTAAAGAAATTCTCAGAGTTGCTTTGTAAAAAGCACCTCGAGCATACTGACAGTAGAGGAATGGTTCTGTCGGGATTGCCTTGTGTTTCAACCAGATTCTCGACCCCTTTAGCTGCCAACTTAACTGCTATGCACTTACTTCTGCATTAACTCTCCTTTACTTTAGGTTTAAAGACCAGATGCACAGAGGACACAGCATTACACTAGCAGGCTGGGGACCATTCTGTCACTCTGGCAGATCCCATTCTGCCAACAAGCGGGAACGTATGCCATTGCTGTGTCACAAGCTATTGCTAGAGATAATTATACTGAAAGCTAGCAGTGTATGAGAGCATTAGTTTCTGCTATGGAGTAAGGTTGGGAGCTAAGCTAGATGTACAATGGATTATTAAGAGTTCACTTAGCTATGCCATAAGTAAGAGCAATAAGTAGTAAAGGAGCTGACATAAAGAGGCAAAACTTCTGGTGATGCAGGGGGAGACAGAGTGCAACTGAAGATGTGAGCGAACTTTGTGAACTATTTAAATACTACATCTGTGTCACACACAAGAAACACAGTTGCCCCAGAGTAGGTGACAATACCTCAGCAGAACACCCTTATGGATCCCTGACTTATTTCCAGGACTTACTTCCTTCCACACATTTCCAGTGCTTTTGTTTAAAAAATTGCCCTACCACTCTCAGATTTTGTGTTCTCTTCTCTATCATTTCTTGAGTTCTCACATTTCATATTCTGCCTTCATATTCCCCCCCTATTGGATGTGAAGCCCAAATCAGATTTTTAATTAGCTTGGCTCTCTTTTGCAAGGCTGTCATTTGTGGTTTTGATGCATTTTCTGTACCAATATCCTCCCTTTTACAAGGATGTAAAAACAATACACAGAGAACCAAGAGATTCTCTGGTTCAGTTATCACCACGTCCCTACAAGTGCTCACACTTCTGCCACTGCTCATGACTCTTTGGCTGGGTTGTTCAAGTTTAGCATCCTTAAAGGGAGTGCCAGCTCATCCAGGTGTATCTAATTTGAAATTAAACTAACTGTGTTTTCAGGTGCCCAAGAGCATAGTAGCAGCTACAGTATGGATTAGAAGGTTTAAGGGAGCTGTAATCCTCTCTTTCCATAAGAACCAGTCATTTGCAGGAACTGTGTATTTTATGAACAAGGTATGTTCCCACTGTAGTTATCCATGGTATAGTGGAAGTGATCGTATGACTGCGTAGAAACTGGCACAGGATGGTTTGTTTTACTTGCTTGCATGGTTTTTATTTCTTCTACTCTGCCAGCTCCCTAAAATATTGCACTATAATAATATAATAAAAATCGTGGGTTTCTGACAATTGGTCATAATTTGATAAAGTCAATGTGTGGGGTTTAAATATATTCACTTGAGTCAAACTAGATTACAATCTATTTGAAACACAACAGCTTCTACATATAGGCCCTTGCAAAACAATTCAGTTGTTATACGTGTGCAAAGTTTTCTGAATGTCATCTTTGTTATTTTTATCTCTCAGATTTAATTTTAGAAAGTTCTTACTTACAATTTTTAAAGACTTGTCTGAAGAAAACAAACCCAAACAAATATAGCCAGGTTCTGAAATAACTCTTCTGTTTGACCTGCAGTCCTTGCTATTTATTTTTTCATACTGGACAGAAAATGAAAGGTTTGCAGCTTGGCTCAATCAAAAATCAATTATTTGAGCAGCCTTCAAATATCAAGTTGTTTATTCATTGCTCTTACAATAATGCACGGGGTTCAGTTAAGAGATTAATGTAGCATTCAGCTACTCACCACAATGCACAAAACATAATGCTGATTCAGATTCTAACAAGCTTACAGCCTCAAAATGAGAAACATCTTTTTTTTTAGGTTTGTTTGTTTGCTTGTTTTTTTATGATGGAGAACAACATGCAGGTACAGGACAGCAGGAGGAAGAGCAGCCTCAATAGTGCCCCCGATTCTGCCTGAAATCATGTTAGAATTTTTGCAACATAAAAGCTATTGAGAATCCCAAAGTCTTGGGTTCTGACTATTATCCCACTAATGCGTTCAGATTATATCAGCTGAAAAACATGTCAAGATCAATCTAAGCTTTCTAATTTGACAGACGTCTCCAATTCTATTCACACTGCTTATATTTCACTTTCACTCTTGGAAGCTATTTGTATATAATGATGATTAAAGACTTGTCTGTATGTGGATCTATATTAATAAGGACAGAGACAGATACAATATATATGCAATGCTCATTTCTGAGCTCAGAAAAAAATTATAAATATTAATATTGTCAACGGAGTGGTCTGAAAGAAATCAAGAGCTCTTCTTTCATTCGAGCCTGCCTCAAGTTATTGGGTCTCTGAAAGCTCCTGAGTTACAATAGCTCACTCCTCCCATCTAGTGTCCAGAGAATCAACTGCGCAGAAACAGCATCCAGCTTCACTGGCTGTTTCAGGGGAGACCATCGCTTGTGCAGAAGGAAGCTGATCTATGATGCTTCCAGAAATTTAATTAAATTCAGATAAATTACAATGCCAGCTCTTGCAATACCACCTGGCACCCCAAACTTGATGTACTGCACTTTTAATATGCAGTATTCACTCCATGAGATACACTGCTGCCCTCTTTCTTGTGTTACTTTGCTGAAAAGGATTGTTTTGGGATGTTGCCACCACCCAAGTTCCCCCCTCAGTACTTACCAGGAGACAATGAACTGGGTTTCCTCTCAGATCAGTGTTTGGAGCCTGCAACAAACTCCAGTCTCTCCCTTTATTGTAGGTGATGAAAGTTTTCACTTGGTTGTCAATCTTCTTGTTAGCCAAGAACATTCCCTTTATCCCTGCTACCTAGGAAAAATTGACATGGCTGAAAAATACATCAAGCCTTTGTAGGTTCTGTGCACGTCTCTTTTGCCCTGTCAAACCCAACAGGGATGTTATGGCTGTGTCAGTGTGGTGGATATCAGGGCAAGAATTGCCAAGGAACATCAAAGGAAGGCAAACCGAGGTGGCTAGGGACAAGATAAGACTATCACAGGTGAAAAGCTGACAAATGGAAAAGAAAGCTTATATTTCAGAATCAGTGTTGGAACATGGTAAGGCATAGATAGCATTATCTGTAAAGTGACAATCTCTCAACTGTGTAGGTATCCTTTCCCCTGAAAGATACAATATGTACAGGGCAACAACTTCTCTCTTGTACTGCCACAGGAGGAAACAGCAGCAATTTTAGCCTTGCAAAAAAATGTGACACACACATAAACTTGCAGTTCAGTGCTTCTATTCTCATACAGCCTGCTTAAGACATTTAATCTAAGGATCCCAATGTATTTCTTAATTATTGGTGTTTCAACAGGATAACTAGGGGCACAGAGGTATTTTTATTACTGCTTCCTATTTTGAGGAAACTAAAGCACTGGTGACTTGAGCAAGGCCACTCAGAATGCTGGTGACAGAGCTAGCAATGAGATTTATTTTTCCTGGTGTTTTACTCAACAGCTTTAATCCACAGACCTGCAGAAGGATTTTGTAAAGAAGTGATGCTAACAGACTAACATTGGAACCAAGCCCAGAAGTTTCTTAGTGGGGAGAAAAAAAAAAAGTCAACCTCATACCACAACTCACACTGCAGAATGTTCCCATCTTCTTAGCACACTGAAAATCAATAGCCCAATAGCTGCTGCAGCTTGTGAATGAATCTGTTGGGCTGTCATTCTGCAATCTGAGTGCTGCAATAAAAAGGGAAGCAAAATTGGGAGAAGGAGGGGGGAAGTGAGAAATTTCTTTGTTTCCAGCAAATCTGTTCAGTCATCCACCTAGAGCTAGTACACAGAATTATTCATCAAGATTTTTTATCTATACACATTATTACTTAAATGGCATTACATGGCAAATGGTTACACAGCAAATTTGGAGTTTGTTCCAGCTCAGCTAATACAATTATGTGTCTGCATTTGGATGCTACAGCTCCTGATGAACAGGATCTTATGGTACTCAAGTCACATGCTGTGGGACTACCTGTGTATAGTGTGTTGGTACAGTACACTGGTGTACTGAGTCATTCTGAATAGCACTTTCCTGCTTGAGCAATTGCATTGAATTGCATTTGAAGTTATGTAAAGACTTAAACATGACTTATTATAATGGGCAGTAGTCTTTAAATTAAGCAGTTAACTAATTTATTGCCATTATTAGCATTAAAGATAATATTTTAAATTTTTTAGCCGGATTCGTCCAACTCAACCAATTATTCAGGATTTCTTGTAGTCAAAAGGCACCCTAAAATGATATGGACACTCTGTCTTCAAGTGATACTGCATAAGACAGGGCTTGAAAAATAACATAGTTCTGCCTTTACTACCAGAGGCCAGAGCTTATAGCTCCATTTGAACTTTGTTTTGCTGTTGTCCTGAAACAGTTGTATTATATCATCCCTGTGAAATGCTGGCCATAAATGATTAAAGACCATTTTATATATCAAGTGATAAATGTGTTGTGAAGTCCTGTGTACCTTTCTTTTTATGATTCTTGTCATGGGCTGGGACTCAGACTCCTTTCTCAAGAAAGCAAAGTGTAAGTTACACTGTCAGTCTTGGATGGCTCTACCTTAAAAAAAGAGACTGCACACACTATATGCGCTTGTGTGCTCTCAGGTGGAGGAGATATTCCTATTGTATATACTCAACCATGATACACACATCTGTTTATCCTTGCTGTTTGTACAATCACAAGAAAGGAAGACTCATGCAAGTAAGTTCCTGACCACCAGTGGTCAGAAAGAAAAACAGCCTATAAGCTCCCACAGAGGCATTGTAGACAGTCCTCACTGCCTCAAATCCATTGTGTGTGGATACAAATGCTGTTGACAGTTTTAGATAAAAGATTCATACAAGATACTCAAGGACACAACTCAAAATACATTCTTCCCTCTCCATCATCAACTTTATATGTCAAACATATAATTCTTATCCAAGAAGTATACTGCTAAAAAAAAAAAAGTCCTAGAGTGATAGATTTATATATCATAGCCATAGACACATCTTGCAGTCTATTAGCACTTCAGGTATGGATTCCCATAGGCAGGATAGTATTGCTGCAGACCAGCCCTAATACAAAGCTGAGAAGAGCCATAGCACATCATTGGAGAAGTGCAGGAACTAGAAAGTGCACTCAGACCCAACGGCCAATGATTCTTGCTCTTCCCTTTCTCCAGGAGGTCCCTTTTAGGACAGTCCTTTTGTGACTACAGACCCATATAATGCTGAGTCTAGTGTGCTATTCCTCAAATATTACTGAGCAGCATTGAGCAGATTTTTTTCACAGAAACACAGAATGGTTGAGGTTGGAAGGGATTGTCAGAGGTCATCTAGTCCAACCTCCCTGCTCAAGCAGGGTCACCTAAAGCACATAATTCAGAATTGTGCCCAGATAGTTACTGACTATCTCCACAATCTCTCTGGACAATCTATTCCAGTGCTCAGTCACCCTCATAGTAAAGAAGTCTTTCCTCACGTTCAGGTAGAACTGTGTTTTCAGTTTCTGCCCACTGCCTCTCATCCTGTTGCCTGGTACCACCAAGAAGAATCTGGCCCCATCTTCTTGTGTCATATTTCTGAACACTCTGACAAAATCCCTATATTCATCCCAACTAGGCTGTCTGTGCTTCCACCTCCTGTATATCTCCTGCTTGTGCTTCAGTTTTGACAGGAGTTACGAGTTTTTCCATGCAGGTCTTCTGGTCCCTTTGCTCAATTTCTTGCCAATGGAGATGCACCATTCTTGAGCCTGGACAAGTAAGCCTTGAATATTACCCAGCTGTCTTGGAAACCCCTTCCCTCTAGGGCTTGTTCCTATTGGATTCTTCCAAGAAATTCCCTAAGGAGGCTAAAGTTAGCTCTCCTGAAGTGCAGCTTATAGTCCCACTTCTTCCTACTGAACTCCATGACCTCATGGTCATTCTAGCCCAGGCTGTCCTCAACTTTCACATCACCAACCAGTCCTTCCTTGTTTTTTACTATATGTTCCAGCAGCACACCCCTCCTTGTTGGGTTCTCCATCACTTGTCTCAGAAAGTAATCATCAATGTCTTCCAGGAACCTCCTGGATTGTTTGTTCCTCCAGCAGATGTCAGGGTGGTTGAAGTCCCCCATGGGAACCAGGACCTGTAATTGTAAGACTACATCCAGCTGTCTGTAAAAGACTCTCTTCTCCAGGCTAAATAGCCCCAATTTTATCAGTCTGTTTTTCTCTTGTGTCTCCTCAATCTTCCTATTCTAAATATACCCCTGTCACCATAGAAGGCCTCATTTTGCAATCTCTCCATTTTGTTTTAATTTATCATTTTTTTTTTTCTTTCATCTTCATCTCCATTTACCCCCAGAGCATCCATCATTTGCAGCAACACTACTTGGAAAATCACGCTGGCTGGCTTTCTGCTCCCTTCCAGCTAGAGCTTCAAATTTAAAGGAAGGTTTGTGCCAGTTTCAGTGTCAACCAATATCTTTCTACTTATATAATCAGCAGACATGATGCTACAAGTCTGATTGCATCAATTTCAGTCCAGGTTACTGTGTGGTGTCAGCTTAATAAAACAAAACAAAGGTGGGAATACCCCCCCCCCCACCCCCGCAGGATGCAGGGCACCTTTACATAATGCAGTAACTGTTTCTCACGCTGACATTAATAAGAGGCAACAGTTTTTCTATGGGCTGCCAGTGCTGCAGAGAGATTAATAGTAAAAATCTCCTGAAATGTCGGTGCCCATCCTCCTATAGTTCATCTGCATTTATGTGTAACATTTGGGCTCTCTGAACAATTCAAGGTGTTTCCAAGTAAAGGGCAGGTGAAGGCAAAACGATACAGCAGAGCTAATATTCAGATAGTGATGGTGAAACATTTTATTTTCAAAGGAACTCAGATCTGGCTCATGGCCCTTTTCATGGTCAGAAAAGTCTGTGGAGGAGGCCTCAAAAAAGAAGCTGACCCTCAAAACACCAGCTGAGGTTTGAGTTTCTACTTAGCTGAGTACCATCTCCAGAAATAAACCAGGCAGCAGAACAAGAGAAGTACAAGGACGCATTAAAAATCTTAGGATCAGCTGTCATAAAAACAATGTATATTGTCCTTCTTAAAGTAAGCTCAGGAAAAACAAACTTGTTCAGGAAAAGGCTCAGGGGTAAAAGGGACATCAAAATGAGGTAGGAGAGTTTCCATGTTCATGGGATAGCCCAAGAGGGTGTATCTAAAAGTCACTTCAGTTCCCAGAATAGTCCAAGCTGAGAAGAGTAACAGAGTCAACTGAAAACTGCTATGTCTACTTATTTCTAAACCAAGAGATCAGGCTGTCAGAAGTGCCACAAAAAAATCAAAGAATGATGCCATTCAGAGTGTTGGGAGCTTTCAGAACCATAGGCTGGAACTAATGTGGGTCAGTAGGACTTTGGCTGAAAAAATTAAAGACCTCCTCTTAGGGTCTGAATGAACTATTCAACTACGTCTTCTGATGCAATCCATATTGCATTGCACGACAAAGCCATGAGCTCTTCCTCACCTGAGAATCTGCAGGAGAGTACAGTAGTTAATCTGTTCATAATGTTAGGCTGGGGCTAAATGGAACACCTGCGTAAAATCTAAAGTAAAAGGAGGGCAAAACTATGTATTTAGTTGTTTTTTAGCTCTGCTGTTCACACGAAGTTACAAGACTGATGCGCAAAAAGGAAATGGTACTGGCATCACATGAGCTCCTGAAATAGGAACGAGATGTTTGGAGTCATGACATACCTCATAGAGGTCAATCATCACATTCCCCTCCAGCCCTTGACTACTCTTGACATTTTCCAAGGCCAAAGTGAAGTACACGCCTCGGGTGTCTGAGATATACAGATTGTATGTGTCGTTCTGGTTCCACTCTTGTACAGCTGCAAACACCTGATTTTCATCTGTGCTGATAACATGCATGTCCTGGGGAAAAGAAAAAATAGAGGAAGGTTACTAGAAGAAGCTCTGTTCTGTCATTCCCAAGGGCACCAAAGTAATTGTGGAGGATCCAGGGATATATTTAGGCCAGTTTAATCAGAAACTGTAGACAACACTCCTGTAAGATAATTCCATCCAGGAACAGTTTACACTAGCTCTCTTCTGCCAGTTTTCAAAGTGGTAATTAATGATGAGGTGTTAAATGAACATTTACATTGGCAATACAAGTGTCACAAAGCAGCACTCCCCTCATCAACACTTTCATTTTAATGAATACTTTGTTGGGGGTGGTGATGATGTTTATTTGTTGGTTGCTTTGGTGGATTTTTGGCACTGAGTGATTCTACTTATGGCTGTGGAATCACAGATGTTAAAATATATTTTGTTTTGTTTGGGATCTTGTTTCATTTTGTTTTTTTTTGTTTTTTTTTTTTAATTAGAAAAATCATCTGAAACATTTACTTCTTGTCTAGCATTCAGAAACCAAGTATGCTTGGGAACTGACACAAGGAAGACCTAATGGGTCAATGTCTGCAGCCAATGCTGCTCTTATTTCTTATTTCTAATGACGGTATTGACTAGAAGCCACTGTGCTAAACACACCACACACTGCAAACACCCTGAACCCCCAGGAAATGTAAAAGAAAGACAACCTGAATCCTCACTAGATGGAGAGAGCAGATTTTTAGTTAGATCACTAGTGTGAGTAAGGTTTTGTGTTACTCTGTTTGATATGTGTGTTCCAGCAGGTAGGAAGCGATGAAAAGATTGTGTAATTAAGGGAAAAACAGAAACTATTAAACCGAATTCCCTCTTTCAATGCCTGAAGAAATGATTACCCAGTGGAAAAAGCCATTGTGAGATTTTTATAATGAAATTCCTAGGTTCTATCTGCCTAGCAGAGGCACTCTGAGCTCTTTGGTGCCACAAAAATCTGTGGAGGTAGGAAAATAAATGCAGGGTTTTTTTTTTGCAGTAGGTGATTCCCAGAAGATTCAGCTATTCTGTCTGGTTTGGGCAGATATCCCAGACTTATTCTGCTTCCATGAATCTCAGCCAGAGCTTTCTATATGCAAAACTGGGAGCTTTATCAGAAAATATGTTCTTTGGAATCTGATGATACTTCTTCCTTCTGTTAATAATAGCCTTGGCAATTGACTTTCTGGTGGTTTTGCAGGAGAAATTAATACCTTCAGATGGACCCCTGCAACATAAAGATGAAAAATAATATAATGAAGAAATCTGATCTATAAATTTGAAAATGAAGTTAAGATTTAGAACAGTTGTTTGCTCATCCAGAACCAGATCTGAGTATGCAGTGGATGAATATTTACTTGATTTACTCATTTCTTTGAACTCAAGAAAAATGCATCCCAGAAGATGGTCTGGTTTTCTGGAGGAACACACTGGCTTAAATACTGAGGCAACTTGAAAGGCAATACAAGTCGCACTGCCTTCTACTACTTGTGATTCTAAATAGATAACCTCTCTTAGCTGCAGCTGTAGCTGTGCTAGTAGAAGTTACTGCCACAGCTGTTTGTCAGAGCCTCCTTATTTCAGACTGTCACCCTGTACCATGTAGATCTACACTGATGGTAGAGCTACATGAGTAGGTTTTCCCCATGTGTTTCAGGGAACACTGGATAGTGCAGCTCTAATCTCAAGTTTAAACTTCTGAATATGTCAATAAACACATGGGCAGCCCTCTCTTTTTAAACATAGAGATTATATGTAAACTTATTTTGTCTGTTGAATGTACAGTTTCATTAACTTACCATTTTAATAAATAGTTTTATAATAACTAGAGGAGATAGGTATAAGATGTTGATGAACACCAGGGGCAACTAAATTAATAAACAGGTTTCAATTGCCCTTTTTGAAATTGGTCAAGGAACCTTTCTTCCTGGCAAGTTAAACAGCAGGAATGTGCAATGCCTGTATGATCCTGTCAATTACTGGGACTGTCAGCTCTTTTTAAGGTCTGTATTTAAGGATTTTTTTGTGGTTGTGGCTCCCTCAATCAGGATGTGCATCCTGAGATTGAAAGAAGGTGATAAATTTAAAACAGAGGTACCACACACACCTATTCTATCAGTATTCATCCCAGCACCTGTTAAGGACAGATCTTTTTAAAAGAGAAATTGATTGGCTTGCTTCAGTATTACAGATGTCTGCACTGCACATTGGTCTAAAATGGAACAAATATACCCTATGTGTACATTTAAGGGGATTATCATGACTGACATACCAGGGTCAGTGACAGAGATCACACTGCGCTGCTGTGGTACAGAATAGGTACTACCAACCCACAGACGAATACTGTAGAAATTCACAGGCCTCAAGAATGACCATTTACACAATAAATGTACATATGTAGGGAACTTCTTGTATAGGAGAGAATTTCAAGTTCATTTAGGCTTTCAATCAAACTGGCTATCAGGCTATCAATACCAGCAAGAATATTGAATATATGATTTGCTGTATGCTATTCCTGCCTAAGCAGCAGTATCACCTGCCAAAGCTGCCTGCCTTCACACCCTTTCAGCTTAGGAAGAGTAATATGGAGAGACAAAAAGCTTGATACTTCCATCTTCAATTCCAAAAGTTCGCTCAGTACTGTTTACCATATTTGTCCCCTCTTTCTTAGCTGAAAGCGATGAAAGAGCATTTAAGCATAGCAGAAACTCTAAGTTTCAGTTCCTCGAATAGTATAATGCTTTGTGCATTTTTAATAAAAGCAGTTATCTTGCTTTGATAGCAGCCTTCTAGACAGCCACAGCTCCACTGTAGCTTCTTCCAAGCAAAATGTAGCTCTTCAGTCTTTGAAGATATCCCGAGATTGTGACAAAGCATCTTATCTCCTTAGATATCTGCCTTTTTCTTTGGGTCAAAAAAGATTATTGTACTGCTCCAGTTCCTATTCTCTGAGAACACACTGCAGTTTAATTGTAGTACATTTTCCCTGGCTCTCCAGAGATCGCTTCGGGAAGATGAACATTTGGAGACGTGTGGGCTAAAGCAGATAAGCAGTTCAAAGCAGGCAGCTTCTCTACAGGTGGTTTGAATCCGCTGTAAATGACAATTTTGATGTGGCTGTTAGAATAATCATGCTAAAAATGCAACTCCTTTGCTAAGGGCTACTTCAAATAACAATTGTCTAAATTTGATCTGAGTAATTCCTTCCTTCTTGGGCAGGAAGTTTCAAACCAACCTATCTTTAAATGTGAATGAAGCTTTTTGGGGCAGACCACAGATCTCCTTCGTCAAAGCCAAGAAAATCCATCCCTTCTAGCAGGGTCCTCAACGTCCTGTAAACTGTGTTTTCAGGTGATGTAAACAGAAGCAAAGGATACAATAGCAAAGTAAGCAAGGTAGAATATTGACGGTCTGGGTTTCAATTGCAGTGTGGTTATATGAAGATCACCCAGTCAATCGACTATAAACAGATCAGTTGGTTTGGGGAATCAAAGACAGCCTGTTATGGTATTAGCCAAATTATCCCTTTGAATATTTCCACCTACAAAATCTGATACACTTTCAACTACTATGAACAGGCAGACCCTGCACTTTCTCCTCTTCTTTTTGACATTCTTTGCTCACCTTCTGGGAACGCACTTGTCTCCAGATAGATGTTAGACCTCAAACAGAATCCAAAAAATCTTTTGCTACTTTTGACCTTAAATTTCATTGAAGCCAGACTATACCAAGAATGAAAAGGCCTAAAAAAAAAATCCTCTGTCTTTGTTAGCAGTTAGCAGCGTTAGAAGCCCAGCTGCAAAATGGTGATTTCTTCAAAATGGAGCTAACATTTCAGATAGGTCTTTAAAAAAATTCAGCTCTAGAAGGCAGCAATAGCCTTTCAAGCTCCAATGCTAATTCACCATTGTTCTTAATGAGGGAAGATATGGAGCAGACACACAAAGACATCACTTTGCTTGGTTCCCATTAAAATCTGCTAATGAGGCAGAGCACAAAAAGCAACCCACACAGGCTAGGGATGGGAAAGGGAATTTTAAGACTAAAAAAAAGGGGTGAAAAAAAGAGCGTCCCCTATAAAACCTAATTAACTAACTACAAAGAAATGGTAATTAACAAGGGCTGTGGTGTCCATCTACATTTCATGCTCATGTCCTTGACTAACCATAGAGCTGACTTTATTTCCAGTCCTTTCTTGCTTGCAAATGTTCTGTTAAAGCAGAGTGTTTTCACTCATTACAGGTCATCTTGTAACTACTGGTGTTGGACTCAAGAATTTCTGTACAATCAAATTAACAGTAGGTTCATATGGGCATTTCAGCAACAGCAACTTACCTTGGGCAAGGAGTACTTTGGCAGCTTCATCTGTGTAAATGCATTCCTCCTATAAGAAACGTAATAATGCGGTCTCCCTCCTGATGTCAACTATGAGAGAAGCAGGCAAGTTATCATCAGGATTTTATACAATATTTTTTTATTATCAGGGAAAATAGCAAGATAAAGCTGTCAAGGGAAATACCACTGTGTTGGTGGCAATGGCTTAAAACTGCAGCACTATTACAGTTGATGAATAAACATTGATCCAACCGACAGTGTCTGAAAAAGAAAACCTATTACCTACAAAGACAAAGGCCAGAATTTCAGGTACAAGACTGGGGAAAGCAAAGTCTAGGCTTTACTTGAACCTTATCACCTGCTGATACCATAACTCTCTTCTGGTTTACCACAATACAGTCTATTTGCTATCTGCAGAGCTGCTGTATAGGCTATTGGTTAGATTAGCAGATTGGCAGACATGAAGATTGATTTCTGTTTCTGCCTCCAGCTTTGGTTCTTGTGCGGTCCCACACAAGCCACCAGATGTATCTGTATCAGCTAAGCATTCACAGCTCAGTTGATTCAGTATTTCTGTGAATCTGGCCATTTATTTAAATCTTTAAACACTGATGACAAGACCTTGAAAATGCTGGGTTAGAGCAATATGAGGTTTCATTTCCTATCACATATTAAAGGGGAGTGAAATAGAAAAAAAAGCCATCAATATTATCTGGCTTCAAGGGCTGCTGAGCTATAATCAATGTTTGTAAAGTACTTTGAAATCTTTGGATGAAAGATACTTAAGAACAAATATTCCAATATCTCTATGTAGATATTTGCTTTAATTGCCTGATATCTGGACTTATCAAGACTTTTTTTAGTAGTAAGTGTTTTAAAATGCACTGCAGTAGTTTAAAATGCAAGACAGACAGAGGCTGGGTTTGTACCAGATGAAGTAAAATAAGAATTATTTCTTATTTTAAATCTCAACTTTTTTTTTTTGTTTTAAGGGAATTGGGCAAAAGTTAGTGGGAGGAAGTCCAGAAGCATTGTTTATGACAGAGTGCGAGTTTATAGATAAAATATACTGTAGTGGGAGAGATAAACTCACATTGTCCTATTCTCATGCTTTTCAGCCTACTAATTCTCATTCCAAATAAGAATGCAGCCTTACTGCAGAAAAGGTAGATAGAGAGAACAAGGAAGGTAGATAAGGCTTGGGGAGGATGCTCAGGGTGTTTGTCTATTTTTCCAAGCTTTTACAGTCTGGTAGGTTTACAACTGTTCATCCTCTGCAGAACAGTGCCTGGGATAAGGCAGAGTCCAATATCAGCCACAGCGTGTTATTCAGCTGTTCCTTGCCAGTCAGATACATCCTGATAAATATGTAGCCACCTGAAGAATCCCATTTTAAATTACCAGCCAACAGTGAATTCACTCTCTACTTTGAACAAAGCACAGGTTGTTTCCAGAGCTTACTGTATTCTTATTTCACACCTATAAGTATCAACTATTAAAGATTGGCAAGTACTATCTCTTTGACCTGTTATATTTAAGAATCTTAAGATGTCTAAGGAATAAAATGGGAGCTTTCAAAATCCAAATGTTACATGATATCCTCTCAAACTGCATTATGAACATGAACATATAAAGTTGTGCAAAGTCCCATTGGGAGCATCATAAAATGCTGCCTCTCCTCATATGCTTCTTCATCCTTGCACCATGCAGCTAGCACAGAGGTGGAAGAAAGCCAAAAATTGACAGCACTGGGATCACTATACAACAATTTATATAGACAGAAAGAAAAATGCATCAAAATACAAGGGCTACATAGAAAGGCAATCTCCCCAGTATTAACTTTAGATGAGGCAAAGGGGTTGATTCTTTACAGTGCATAACATCAGGTCAGAACAGAGAAGACTAACAATCTTGAAGAGCACAAAATCAAGTGATGAAGTAATGAATCAATTCACATATGAAGAGAAATTACCCAGCTCAAGACATAAACACACAGTGATTTTGAAATGAGAGAGCATGGGTGAACAGTGATGCGTGCCCCTGTTTTTCTTACCACAGAAACATTTCTTTTATGCTTCAGTCACACTAGGTACAAAAGCTATTCTGAAATGCATGTCCCCCAGATTTATTAGTGAATGATTTAGGCTAGAGTTTATGACTGAGTTCATTAACTGAAAGTAATTAGCAATCAACTCACCCAATTTAAAATATCAGTGCTCTCCCTTCCCTCCACTCTCAAGCATAGCAGAATAAAAACTGTCTGGAAAACCTGTTTAGTCCTAATGGTTTCCAGTTCAACTCTATGTTCCCTGCAATTCTGTTGTTATTTTTGTCCTCTTCAGCTGCTATTAAATGAACACTGGTGGCAGCCTAATGAAACCCATAGTAGTTATCTATTCACTAGGTCCCACCTGGAACACAGCTTGGCTGAGTACATCTCATCTTCAGCCTTTTCACTGTAATCACAAGTGAGGCATAACAATAAAGCCTGATTACTCCTTCTTTGGTTCTTCCTCTGATTCCCTCCCTCCTTTTCTACTTCTCTTTCACACTTAAAAATATTCTGGTCTATTCCCTTTAACAACAGATGACTGACACATCACTTCAAGCTGAGGTTTTACAGCAGTAACCCTAGAGTGCTGACAGCATTGTAGGGAATGGCACAGAGCACTCCAGTACATAGGGTGGATGCTCCAAGAAGGAACACTATGACCGTAAGAGTGGCAAGTTACTGGAGGTAAAAGGAAGACTATTAGCATTATAATGAATTTCTACAGTTCACTCAGTGCCTTTATTATTTGGATCCAGTGTTGTCTGATTAGTTGGGAGCTAACACACATGCACATGTATGCAAAGGAAGGGAAGAGAAAATAATACAATATAGAATAATAGAATATAAAATAGAGCAAATAAGAGGGTGTTCTGCACCTGAACGAAGACATAGTCATCCTGGACAATCAGGGAATTATGATCAATATAGCCTGGAAAGGGTTTGCTGTGAGTGGCTTCACTGCAGTTCTGCATCTTGCAGGTGATGTACTGGGCATCTGAAAGGAAAAGAACAAAACCAAGACAAGTCAGATCCTGAGCACAGATTCTCCCTACTGTCACAAACCTATTAGCCGAGGCAACCCGAGTCCTTTGACTCCCAAATTAACTGTGGATCTAAAGATCTGAGTCTATTCTGCAGGACAGATATTCCCTGTACAGTTTCTCTGTCATCTCCATGGTGTAGGATTTTCTGTAGAGCATGATGGCTTCTCCATGGTCACATGCCGAGTTTATTCAGAACACGGCCAAGGTTCAGAGCATACACAGATACTGCCCCATAGAACTGTCCCACAGTGTCACCAATGAGAACCCCTTCCATGGCATACTTCTGTATTCCCTACAGCACTTATACTCTGCAGAGATCACCTTGGAAAGTAACCCAGACCACCTCCAGTTCAGAGGTTTTACCTACTTCCCCATTGACAGTGTAGGTAGATGTACTCTGCCAACCTGGGCAATCATTCTACACTCTCTTGAAACTAGAAGCCTTAGCAGTTTCAATCAATCATATGTTTCAAAGTAAATGGCCTAAATGCAGCTCTAAGGGCATCTCATCCACTGACACTGTATGAGATGCCCTCATCTTCTATTCTGAAGCCCCACATGTCATAATCCATCACCTGAAGAAAAAACAATTCTAATTTCTTCATGGTGTTGGTTTATCCTAGAATACAGAACCAGATTCTCAGTATTAAATCTGGGCTCTTTCAGATCAATTATCAAGTTGCACTCTGCTTAATAACAAAGCCTATTTACAGGAAGAAGGGGTTTGGCATTTTAGCATTAGCATGTGTATGACAGAAACACTACCTGGCATTTAATGTTAGAACTACTTCTGATCTTTTTTCTTGGAGAAGCACAGTCCCTTTTTTATATAATTACCACCTTCTGATCAGAGAAGCAGCATTTTACACTGAAATAGAAATGGCTGAATTTTTACCATCTCATATTTAATTTTGGTTTAATTAAAATCTATCATTTGACATTTCTTTCCTTCCTTATAAGGGCTGTTGACTTCTGCTTAAAACACATATGCAGAGTAATGAACCTTCAGGAAAGTTTGGTGAGGGATGATTTTCCCCCTGCATTTGCAGAGTTTTTGGAATATATAACATGTTAAACACTATTAGTCACTGCAGTTTATAACATTTTATGCTTTTGCAGCTCACTGCAAAATACACCCTGGACAGCATGATCAAAATGCATTTTCCTTCAAAGGGACATGATTTTTTCCACATTGGCCACGAGAGGGCAGGGAACGACATAACTCCCAGCCTGTTCATTCCAGTGAGCTCAAGAAAGTTCAGTCAAAGCAATTCAGCCCTCTGCCCCTCTTCCCCCAGGAAGGAGGGTGACAAGGGGTCCAGAGTCTCTTCCACCACTCAGTACTACAGTGTGGTGCAGCATGTCCCCTCTTTGTCATAAGGTGGAGAACAGGTATGCATCTCTTCACCTGCAACATAAACAATTCCCACTCCAGTTTAATTCAGCCCACTGTATCATGAAGGATAGCTCCCAACATCTACCCCCACATTCATAGAACTGAAGAATGGCGTGGGTTGGAAGGGGTACATTCAAAGGCCATCTAGCTCCAGCACCCTTGCAATGAGCAGGGACATCTTCAACGACCAGGTTTCTCAAAGCCTCATCCAGCCTGACCCTGAACACTTCCAGGGGTGGGAGCATCTACCACCACTCTGGGCAATCTGTTCCAGTGTTTACACCACCCTCACTGGGGCTCCAGATCTGAACACAGTACTGCAGATAGGGTCTCTCATTCTCTCTCAGTAAGGCTCCTGAGTGAAATGCCTGGCAATCCTGAGCTTAAACAAAGCAGCAGCACAGTTGAAATGTGTGACTTCAACACCCCCTGAGTTTTTGACAAGGCTGGGTGGCTTTTCACACATGGGATCAAATCAGCCAGCACAGAGCTATAAAGCATCAGATCTCCATCTCCCACCCTGTTTTCTTTTTTGCCCTCAACACCATTCTTTCCTTTTATTTCCACAAGGCGCACCAGCTGTCTGGGAAACACAGGCTGCGGGACCATCGGGTTATCTATCCCGACAGCATAGGGTGGTAGCACAGCAGAGAAGTTTAAAGGATCTCCTCCACAGGAGATTTTAAAGAGGAGGCCAGGTTGACATCCATCAGAGGTGACTTAAGTTTTTTTGATCCTGTTTTAACAGAGGACTGGGGACTATGCCTATTTTTGCTGTGATCGCAGGAGTCTGTGCAGCAGTGATTGCACCACTGATGAAGATTTACTAAGGCAATTCTTGTGAATTTTTACAGTGCAATTCTCCACAGCTTCAATTCTAAAATGCCAGTAATAACTATTAAAGGGCAAGAGCACTGAAATTGCTTAAGTTAACCTCCCAAACAGCCAAACCCTGAGATGGGCACACCAAGAAAAGCTCCCTCTGCTATGGGAGACAGAAAGAAGGAAAATTAGGCTTCTTGTACTGCCTATATCCCTCTTTTTTCCTAAGGGAAGTTTTGCTATGTTCAAATTAACACAAAGATTTTTTTTTTTGGGGGGAGGAGGGCATTTGATTCTTGTGGACATTTTATGTAATTCCATTGGCAGAGCTTTGTAAGTTAGCATTAATTAATGTCAATTAATGTATTCAGTTGCTAGGCTCTGGAATTAATTTCATTAGTTTTCCCACACAGATGTTTTCCCTGCAATAGGTAATTAGTACATTACGCTTTTCATTTCCAGAACCCTCACCTCCAATAACAGCTGCTGTTTTTAATATACAACAAAAAAGTCACGCTGTGCCTGGAGAGAAGAACATAGCAACTCCCAGCTTTTACACCCCCAGACACTTTGATTTTGACAGGTTTAGACACCTAGAGTAGGATTCTTCTTGGGGAACAGCAGCTATTTCCGAAGCAGAAGCAAGAAGTCACAAGAACACAAGAAGGAAGGAGACATCTTGTAAGGGAAATCTCTGACAAAATTAATCTTTCAGTGGTGAAAGAGAATTGCAAATAGCAACACACAGCAAAAGTTGATACCCAGAGGGACACTGTGCCATGAAATATTTTAGTCTCTCCTGTTTAGGTCAAGCTCCATATTAATACGTTCCCAAGGGAAATGCATCCTCTCTATCCCTGAGACATTTCTTGTCTCAGACGGTGGAGATGGATGGTTGCTGGTTGCTACTGGAGGTTGGTGAGCCTCTGCAAATGTGCACAGTAGAGTTTCAAACCCCTTCCTAGAGCAGAGTAAGACTTCAGGATATTTGTTGCCGAATGTTATTTTGGACAGTATAACAAACCTAATACTCACTGCGTTCTAGTCTATGCTTGCATGTAGATCTTTTGAAAACCTATTCTGATCACAAGAAGAGCCAGAGAAAATATTTACTGTCCTCACAGAAAATGCAAAATTTTATTTTTCTTGTGTTTAATGCACTGAGGAGTATATTATCTTTACAAATAAATTCACTAAGAACAAATCAGGAGTTTATGCAAAAAGCATCCACATAATCTATGACTTGTCTGTCTTCCAGATTTTCTATGCAGGATCCCAGTTCACAATTGAGTATCTTAGACATTAAGGATAGTTTCAGCTTTTGAAGGACGACTAGCATCCTGAACCACAAGAACACAGTAGCAACACGTCACTGAAAGACCCAGGCCTGTAACCCCTCTCCAACAGTGACTCATAACAGAAGCCTAGAAAAGGTCATAAGAATTTGTCCAGTTGTCTTGGTAGTTCAAGTACACCTTCAGCATTCACAACCTCCCCTGACTACGAGTTCCACAATTCAATTAAATGTTCTCCCATATTTTAATCTTTCTACTCCTTTTTTTGAGAAGCACACAAAATAACTGGTTTTTATCTATTTCCATCTGGTCTGAATGTCGATTTGTGAAACGTCTGTAATATGGAAATATATTCAGGACTCTTCAGGACTGAGCAACTGAAATCAATTAAAGAGTAATGAAAACCAGTGAAATAAAGACATCCCATCTACTAACTACTCACAAATCTGGTTTTGTCCTGCTGCTACTCTTTCTTCCTTGCATGTCATAGTCAGGAATTTTTCTTTACATGGGGAAGTATATCCTCTGCCATTTATGGCATAAGCCTGTAATTAGAGAAACTAACAGATGTTATTCTCCAGGACAAATACTAATCAAGATCAAGAAAAAATATTAATCAGAACTAGGAAAAAAAAAATAAAATCACTGCACAGGTTTAGGGCACTAAGAGAATTAATTCACCACTTTAGCTATGTTAGCAAAAGACTGCCAGGCCAGGCTACCTACTTGTTTTTTCCACAGCAGTGATTATTCTTCCCAGCAACCTTCCGTGAAAACAGAAATTAAAGTCTTAGCACAACTTTGTGATTCAGGCACTATTGGCCAAATGTTCAGTGCCTGTTGATCAGCAAGCAGAGTATGCCTGCTGACCCCAGGTGAGGCTTTGGTCTTACCTGCAATCACAGCAGCACCTAAATTACCTTTCCATATAAAAGTTCCCATGTAAATCAGAGCAACAGAAGAAAAGCAAAGGAATCAAAAGTACGTTTCAAGTATCAGGAGTTCTCTACATTTTTGCCAGCACATTAGAAAACCCTCTAGCTTCTTTCACCTGTGCTTAAGAAGAAAAAAAAAATTCCTAAATTAAAACCTCAAAATCAATCAGCATCTATCTTACATAACTGAATATGTATCTCATAAATGTAACAGTTGGCTTTCTTGACATGCATCTATAGAAACATTCACTCAGACATCCTTTGAGTCAGCTTTGCCATTCTCTGGAGGGCCAGTGGGTACCCAACTAGTCTCCAAATGCCTTGCAGGAATCCATCTTTCTAATTCTCACCAACAGCCTGGATTCTTCTTGAGTCATCACCTGATTAAAAACTACCTTCCATTTCAATTAGCTTGAATACTGGGGATAACCTTCCCTAACTCAAATGAGAAAAGCCCATAACTAAGGATCTTTCAGGACTTGTCTATTCTAAACCCCACATATCATTAATTAATGGACAGTGAAGAAAACACTTCAAGCTGCATTTGAGCAAACCTAGATTTAACTTCCACCAGTCACTCTGCTTGCTGTCTACAGTGGCGAACGTAACAAAGAGAAGCTTATCGTGTAGTTAAGAACGGTAGGGGATTAATTGTCTTACTGGAGTGCTGACCTGAAAACAGGCAAAAATTATCCACTATTCCTGCTGATTTTGCTGGCTTGCCTTTGATCCTGTTCCAAAAACAAAGTAGAACATGAGGGACACCCAAGTGTACAAATGGAAATGTAAGATAAGGTTCATAAGAACTTCTTCCAACCAGAAAAATCAGCTTTAACACTTTGTTCTCAGCCCCAGCTTGACACAGATTGTGCCTGAAGCCTTTAAAAAATAAAAAATACATCACGTTTGAGAAGAAAAAATTTGCCCACTACTGTCCAAAATTACACAGCAGGATTAAAAACATCAATGGCAATGTTTACCCCCACAAATCTATCTCAATCAATACAACCAAATTGCAGAGTCTGTACTCATTTTGTTCGTTACTACTTGCACTCTTGTTTGATCAGACACACCATGTTCAGGAGACCAGAGGATTTCTGGTGCTGAGGAAGAAAAAAAATAGTAGTGAGAATGTGTGCTCATGTACAATATTGTTAGTCAGCTCCTGAATAGGTGTAAATCATGCCACTGAAGTTATATTGACTTATGCCTGCTAAGACACTAATATTTTGGGTCTTGTAAAGCTTTTACATTATGTATATAAATACAATAAATAAAATGCACAGACAGATCATAATCATAGAGCAGAGATAAAGAGTTATTGGCTTTCTAGCAGGGAAAGCCCAATATTAAGGTTGTTGCTGATAGATGTTCTCAAAAACCCTGTCAGGGAGATAGGCTAACATCATTTTCTGCTTACATTTCTACTTCTTCAGACTTCAAGCTGAAGTTGTACTACTCAGCTTCTGCTGGAAAAGATACCAGCACAAGAATCAGGTGGTTTTTCTTATTTGTACTGAGTTCAGCAGGTTTTTGCTTAGCCCTTATATTTCCACTTCAAGTCTTTTATTTTATTGCACAGATTTATTTTTCCACAGCACTCCCCTTTCTTCCCTTCTTTCTCCCTGCCTTGTTTTGGCATGTCTACCTGCTCAAATTTAAGTCCTTTATTGGATTTTTACCCCTAATTAACACTCAAAAGAGATATTCCAAACAAAGTATAAATAAGCAAATGCAAGAAGAGAAAAAGAAAAAAAAACAAACAAAAAAAAACACCTAGACAAACCCTAAACCAAAACCCAACACAACAAAATCTACAAAAATTATTTGCCAGTTACCCTCAGCTTGATAAAAACGTATCTCACTTCAAGCACACTTCTGCCAATCATCCCAGTGGCAGCCACACACCTTCATTCCAGAGGAGAAACATTTGTTCATCCATTGGAGGGCCATGGTTACTTCATCCAGGAAAAGGAAACTGATTCATTTCTTAGAAGAAGGCTTTAGTAGCTACCAGACCCATATACATGAAGTTGGTCATGGAAACTAGAGTAATGGGCCACGTGCACACTCAGCCTGTCTTAGTCTCAAAATCCTGTGATCTGCAATGCTACCAAATGTCTTCTGGCAAAAAAAATGCTATTTTATGTTCCAAGGTTACTGCTTCCAGCTACCCACCACAGTCCTCTGCCAAAGAACAATGCTTCCTGGAACAATGGACAAAACAGAATATGCACTTACTGAAAACCAACACACTTTCTTATATTGGCAGTGTGCTGAACTGGGGACCTTTCTGACTCATGAGTAAAAGTACCATCTGAACGGGTGGTTTGCAAGAGGGGTCACACCTACTGAAAGTTTGACATCACCACTATATTTACATCACTGGATCTGTCACAGCCTCATTAACAGAAAAACTTCAGTTGTGCTGCCTCACAACTAAGCCAATATAAGGGCACAGAATCAGTTACTAGAGCTCAGTTGATGAGCAATAATTTTTTATTCCATAATTCTTTACTAACATGCCTGAGTTTACAGTGAGGCCAGTTTCATCTACCTGTTTTTCTGGTTTCCATCTTAACAGCTGTCATAAAGCTGACTAATCTGTTAAGCTGTCAAGAAGTCTTTTGCAGAAATATGCAACAATTGTGCAAAATATTCATATTACAGCCTAAGAACTCAAACAAGACCATTCAAGACATTTGGAGCATGTCAATTTCTGTGCCCTCTACGAGCTGAACGCTCCCTGAAAGCAGCACCAGAATACAGATCCTTAAATATCAACTGTAGTGTCTCATCAAAATTACCTCAAATTCTTAATGCCTTAAACCAGTAGTATTTTGTGCTGAAACAGCCAGCCAGCCCTGTTGGAAAATTTCATTCTCATTTAGCATGCCCAGAGAAAGCCTCACATTCCCAGCCTTGTTGCCATGTCCAGGTAAGTGAATTTGACAGAAGAAATAATAATCAGAGATCATAAAGTATAAGAAATAGATAATACATTCTTTCACTTTTACTAATCTTGAATATCTTGAAATAGAAAAGCCTCTTAAACTTTATGGCTTCTATTGCAACTATTTCTTGTCAAAATTCATCTTCCAAAAAATCCTCTTTCATGCTAAATTGCAATGAGCTAAAGCCCAAGTTACCTTATGGTTACCTTTTCAGTCAGCTTCCAGTGACAAAATGCACATTTTAAGTAATAGCACTGCATTTGGGAGTACAATTTAGTGGAGAATTTTATCAGCTTTAAAGGCATTAATTGACTGCATCATTAATACCTATATATTGCAACTGGTAAATATCTGCTTGCTCTGTTGCAGCAAAGCTGCTGTTTACAGAGGAAACAACACGGAATTACAATGACAAGCTCTACAGAAGTCAGGCTTTTGGTCTGATGCCTTCCTGAGGCAATCCAATGTTGTGGAAAATAAATCCATGGTGGAAGATCTGCAAAAGCAGTGGAGCTCAAAGATAAACCTTGAGGAAGCATGGGTGGGAGAAGAAAAGGCCAGCGGGTGGCTTAAAGATGCCTGAGAGAATTTATAACCAATTAGGAAAATATTTTGGAGTTGCAGGTAAAGAACATTCCTGGAATAGAGAAAAGCACCTCAAGAGGCTAAGCAAGGAGAGAGAGGAGCTGATGAAAGTGAAGGACAATGTCAGGGCAAGCAACAACAGTAAAGAATACACTTAAACTGATCATTAAAAGGTTTCTAAAGTTAGATAATTGACATATTTTCAAAGGTAGTACCTAAGGCAGAATGTCCCCGGTTCAGTTAAAACCGTAAAGCTATGAACAAGGTGATATTAAGTACTGTGTAAAACAACAGCAGCTAGACTATGTGACCCAGGAACTTCTTTCCAATGCCATGTTCCCATGAACAAAATCACATAGGAAGAAAGAAAAGTGCTGTATACGCTAATGCCAATTATGTTTATCATCTGTTGTTCCTTACTATGTTCTCAGCTCCTTTCACAGCCTGTCCCAACTTTTTTTGCCTTGCTGGAAAAACTTCTCTTCTGGCAAACCTCCCCTGAATCAGTCAAACCCCCCATATTAAATGAGTGAATCACTAAATATAAGCCAGATTTCCATCATGATACTGCATGGTTACAAGAATATGAGAACAGTTCAGAATCATAGAATCAACCTGGTTCGAAAAGACCTTTAAGATCATCAAGTCCAACCCTTACCCCCACACTGCCAAGGCCACCACTAACCCATGGCACTGAGGGCCTCATCTACATGGTGTGTGAACACTTCCAGGGATGGTGACTCCAGCACTGCCCTGGGCAGCCCGTTCCAATGCCTGAGCATCCGCTGGGGAAGGAACCGTTCCTCATCTATCTGAACCTCCCCTGGTGCAGCTTGAGGCTGTTTCCTCTTGTCCCATGCCTTGTTCCTTGGGAGCAGAGACCAGCCCCTGCCTGGCTCCATCCTCCTGTCAGGCAGTTGAAGGAAGCGATCAAGTCCCCCCCAAGCCTTCTTTTCTCCAGACTAAACTCCCCAGGACCCTCAGCTGTTCTTCATCACACTGTGCTCCAGGCCCTGCAGAAGCTCCATTGCCCTTCTCTGGCCCTGCTCCAGCACCTCAGTGTCTCTCGTGTAGTGAGGATCCCAGAACTGAACACAGGATTTGAGGTGCAGCCACACCAGTGCCCAGTGGAGGGGCACGATCACTGCCCTGGCCCTGCTGCCACACTCTTGCTGATACAGGTCATAAAGCAGTATTTGAAAGATGATGTACTTACGACCATCCACTGTCTTTGCCTCCAGGTGCACGAGATCAGGCTCTCTACCAGACCCCACCATAGACCTGTAAAAGACAAATTGATACAAAGGCATTCAAAACAACAGGTATGATGAATGTCTGAGATATTAATTCTACAGGAGGTCCTATTTCACTGGACCTAAACTCGTATTCACAAGTAAGAGTTGATCATGTTGAAAACACTCTGGAGTTTTCCCTAAAATAAACCTGAAAATTTGAAAAAAATCTACCATTTTATCGAGTCAATGCCATTGTCCTTATGAGTTAGAATCATAGAAACAGAGTATTTAGGGTTGGAAAGGACCTTAAGATCATCTAGCTCCAACCCCCCTGCCATGGGCAGGGATACCTCCCACTAAATCATGTCACCCAAGGCTATGTCCAACCTGGCCTTAAACACCACCAGGGATGGAGTACTTCACTTATTTCTGCCTGCTTATGAGCTCTTTATTTCTTATCCCCACACTTCACTTATTTCCACCTGGAAATTTGTTTCTGTTCTTGCTGGTGCCTAACATTCTTATGTATCTCCTGATTCGATCAGAAGGATGTATTTCAGTTCTGGGTGGGATAAAGAAGACTTTAATTGATAGGATAATAGTGTTTGCCAGCATACTAATTATAGCTGTTCCTTTATATTGGACATTTTATGCACATTTGCTTAATTGACACTCTTAATGATCAATGTTCCATCATTAAGATATTTTAAAAGCACACTTCATCTCAGGACATTTTATCACTTCTGATCTAATAAAAACAATGTTCCATTAATAAAAGAAATTTCAGATTGACTCAAAAAATGACTATTCGTTCACTCTGAGTTAACAAGCAACAACATAAAGTCAATGAGCACTGCAAATAAGGAGTTCTTGGGCTCAAGCTTTGCTTCCATTTTTGAGGTTCCTCTGCACTGCCACTGCTGGCCACAACAACCTGGGACAGTCCAAATGGTCTGTGGCTTGTTAGTCTAAATTATGGCAGTACAAGCTGCAAGGGTGTGCTAATCCCATTAAAAGGCAGCCTCAGCAATGTCTTGACAATCAATCTTGTTCCTATCATCCAGGTCATAATCCTAGATTATGGATAAAGGTTAAACAACCAGTTTCTTGTTAGCTGCCTGACCTCCAAGTTACTACCCATATGAAGGAAGAGAAACATCCACTTCTAGTGATAGAGAAATTAGATGTTGCTCTGTTCAAAACCTCATTATTTTTCAGGAAATCAAAAGTGAAGTTCAAACAGCAATTTAGACCTTCATTCTGTTCCCACTGACTGCAATCAGAGGCAGCTCCAGCCCTTAATCATCATGCACATTACCTAATAACCATTATAAAAATGTTAACAAGACTATTTGTGTCCTGATTAATCCTTAGCTATGCTTGACAAAATCTGTGGCAATTCTCTAGCTTGAAAAGGTTTGGATATTTTTGTTCTCCTTTGCTGGCGTATGGAAGTTTCAAAAAAGACTCTGAGCCAGCATTGCTTTCAGCTCTTCTCCATTTTTAATAGCAGCTATGGCAAGGTCTTTTTGTCCTTCCTCCTGTCAACTTATATTTAAAATATCTGCTTCATGATAATTTATACCACACGGGTGGGAAGGGAGTAGCTTCCTAAAACATTCTTACTTCACTTACTGACTTCAACACATTTAGGGCCAAAATGCTGGACCTGCTAGTTACAATTCAGTTCAAGGTAGACAGATGCTAATGACAAACACCTCTTAAAAACTGCAGAAGGCCTAAGCTTGTAATGTAGTATGTCCTTTTTATTCTTGTTTAGTCAAGCTGGCTTTAAGCACACCGTGAATTGGGCTATTACAGAAGACATAGAAAAGCTCTGCAGCACATTTCTCCTCCTGACCTCACATAGCCCCATGAGGATATGAACTCTCCAAAGAAACAAGGATTATATTCCACGGATTTAAGCACACTATCTCCTCAGAAACATGCAACAATAGTATTCATACAGCAAAGAACTTGCTGCCTTAATAAAAGCCTGTGAGTCTGCAGTCAGGTTCTTTGTGAGTTTCCCCCTCACAGTGCTATTCCAATGTTTCTCTATTGCATTTTCTTTGGGCAAAGTCACCTCATTCAGAATGAGATGTCTTACTGATGGATGGGACGTGATTGTCATTTTCACTTGTGATATGAGCTATAATTTGCATCAAACTTTTAAATGTCTTAAAAGCAGCATATAAATATCTGGACTTACTAAGCCCTGAGAGCTAGAAGGCCACAGCTGTAGTGACCTGCATATTACTTCTTTCACACCGTGACAGTCAGTTACTGGGACTACAGAAGCTTCAACTCAAGGAAGAATTAAGCCATCAGTTGTCCCAAGGATGTACAAAACAAGGATGGCCAAAACATTACTAGTGATAAACATCATTCATCTATTCAAGGGCTTTCTTTCTTTTGAGGTCTCCTAACCTCTGTAAATTGGAAAAGTGATGACAAATGAAGACAAAAACTAAGGTGCAGAGAATCTAAGAGTTCCTTAAGTCAAACAGGACATCCAGGGTAGAGGAAAGAACCATATCTAGGTCTTCCTATCTGCTATATCTTTCTTCCTCCCATACACTTTTCATTGTTTTGATATATAATAATCTTAATTTACTTGTCACAACACAAGGTCATGCTCAGACCCTTAATATAAATAACACGAACAACTAGTTGCAAAGGACAGGCAAAACACAAACACATATCTGCTGATCTCAGTATTAGCTGTACACAGCTGACATCCAGAAGCGTATCAAGTCTATTTGGGTTCTGCTGAGAACTTTTTGACTGAAACTTTTTAATGTCATATTTTCTTGTATCATGCTGTCTTGTTCGACAGTAGCCCTGTGATATTTCTATATACATCCCTCCATAACACCTGAAACGCTGCCAGCAGTGTGTGATCTTGCAGCCCAGAAAGCCAACCACATCCTGGGCTGCATCAAAAGGAGCGTGAGCAGCAGGTCGAGGGAGGTGATCCTGCCCCTCTCCTCTGCTCTTGTGAGACCTCACTTGGAGTATTGTGTGCAGTTCTGGTGTCCTCAACATAAAAAGGACATGAAACTCTTGGAACAAGGGCAGAGGAGGGCCACGAGGATGATCAGGGGACTGGAGCACCTCCTGTATGAAGACAGGCTGAGAGAGTTGGGGCTGTTCAGCCCGGACAAGAGAAGGCTGTGTGGAGACCTCATAGCAGCCTTCCACTACCTGAAGGGGGCCTATAGGGATGCTGGGGAGGGACTCTTCACGAGGGACTGTAGTGAGAGGACAAGGGGTAATGGGTT
>JASSUY010032562.1:1294-19997 GCA_032466535.1 Forpus xanthops | reverse complement strand
AAGGCTGCTATGAGGTCTCCACACAGCCTTCTCTTCTCCAGGCTGAACAGCCCCAACTTTCTCATCCTATCTTCATATGGAAGCTGCTGGTAGGACGTTTCTTTTGATTAATCACATCTTAGTTCTTTCTTCTTGGCTGTCCAGCAGAAGACCACAGCTGCCACGTGCAACAACACTTTTCTTCACTAGAAGTGAGGACAAGTCTCAACAAATACTATTAGTTGGTCTCATCACACAACCTATCTTAAAGGGTCTCAGCGATTTGTCTGTCAGGTTATCAGTGAAATCTCTGAGAGGCCTTTCCTGTTTACCACAGAAGAGCCAGAGCACTCCAGGGGAAAAAGTGAAGACTGAAAGGCTTCACAGCCACCCCCAAGAGTTGTGTTTCAGGAAATAAACTGTTTTTTCTCCTGAAAATATACAATTAAATTGAAAAAAGTATGGTTAAACTGCAAATCAAATCACTAAAGATTGTCTTCAAGACCTTTTGGTGCAGATATAGGAAAATGGGCAGCTTCTTAGAGAAGTTCTGTTCATCACAGACAAAAAGCTGTCTCCTGAAGGGGCTGCCAGAAGGGATGGTAAAATCTGCTTAAGGAGAAACAGCAACATAATTTAGTAATTTAACTGGTGCAGCCACATTATAAGGACTAGAGGAAGTCTGTGGGAGACTGAAATGTGCAGTCAAGGAATGCAACAGTTGGAGCAGAGGATTTGGAAACAAACTACCTCAAAAGGGAGATGCTGTGGATGTACCATTTCCTTCAAAGTGCTGGCCAGGCAGCTGGGCTCAGGGAAAATGACAGAAAGGAGAAAAAGCCATTTTGCTCCCCCCACTGCCCCAAGGAAAATTTGACCTGAGGTTTTTCCAGAAAAATGCTTTTCTGCCATCAGTAACTATACAACATGAGCTGCTGCTACCTATGGTGAGAAAGAGACAATGGCTAAGTGGTTAAAGGGTGTGCATTAATACTTATAAAAGCATCAAAAAACTTACAACCACATCCAATTTATTGCTTTAGCACTTGAATTGTGGAAGTATTGGAGGAGGCAGAAAGAGATTACTCAATAGTGTGTTTATAGGACTGCTGCCACCCAATGTCAAATGAGAGTATAAATATAATCAGAAAGACCACAGAGATGGGATTTCAACCAAGGGCCTTCTAAGGTTTAGAACAATTATTATATTTAATCAGATATGCTTAAAGGAGCAAATATCACTCTGCTGGGATTATACACCCTCCCCCTTTTTTAGTATTATACCTTCTCTTTCAGCCAAGGAACTGCTTATTCTAGAGCAAAGCAACATACATTAGATGCTACCTTGCAAAACGTGGTCATATCAGAAAAACAAGAGGGCTCCTCTGCAGGAACAACAGCTCAGGAGTCCCAGCCCTCCATCCTCCAAACACAGGGTATTTGTACCTCTAAAACCACTCCTGTGAATAGAAATACTTGCAGCAACATATGATGGAGAGCATTTATAGAGTTGAATCCTAAAGCACCAAAAGCCATTCAATTATTTATTGTAGTTGATCTCTGTGCAGAGCTATCCTATAAGAGACACTGTCGCCTTTGAAGAACCAGAAGTAATGACTTCCAAAGAAACCTAAGGCAAGTCTGGCACTCAGCTCTCAGTTTTCTGGGAGAGGAAAGAACCAGTGCAGGTTCCTTGAACTCCTAGATGACACTAACTTTTACTGATAGATGCTTGCCCATGAAAAAGTTGGTGGGTCAATCCACTAGTGCAATGAAAAATAGGAGACTGGCAAATAGGACTGCTATGTACAGCATGATAGTTATCATACAAACAGCCAGTTTTTGGGATGCTGTGTATTTGAGAAGCATATCCAACGAGGGTCAGAGCCAGAACAGTGCCATCCTCCATTTTTGTTAGCTAGGATGCTTCAATGTTGTATGCATATCCCCTTATGAAAAATGACTACATTTTCATAAATCAACCTGTGCATGCCAGTCCGTAATCACAGAGACAGCTAAGCTCCACTGCCAAAGATGTTGAGATGCAGTATTTACCATGCATACATGATGTTTCAACTAAACTCATTTGATGCTGCCCTAATTGCCAGTACTGTCACCAATGTCACCAAATTAGGACAGTGTAGATGGTATAAAGGATCGCCTTACCACATTTCTGCTCTACCACATGCAACTCAGCCCTTGGTTTCCACAGAAGCTACACATGCAAAAAAAAACTGATAAGAAAAGGTTCCAGAGAGGATATGTTAATGACTCCACTTCCTTCATATGGTGCTCAGCTATCATATGGCAGACACGGCATATGGAGTTGAAGAGATAAACCAGTGATTAAAATACGTGAGGCAGTATAAACACTATAGCCTAAAATACACTACTGTGGCTGCAGGAAGCGTTACTTTGTCAATCTCTTCCTCATCTTCCCTACATCCAATTCCCCGGCACTAACCCGGGCTTGCTGGACTCACCTGCTGGCAGCGGGCGGAAGCCTCGCACCGTGTTGCCGTGGCGGGGCGGCAGATCCAGCATGTCCTGGGACTGCTCCGCCGCCCGTCCTGCACTGTACTGATCGTAGAGCCTCAGCATGTGCTCCGAGACCTTGTCCCGCGGCTCCAGCTGCTCCTCTGCGTGCCGTGGGCCACAGTCACCTGCAGCTGCTCTGGCCCGGCCCCGCCGCGCAGCTCCCAGGGCTGTGCGCCGCCGCAGCCCGACCCAGCGATCCTTCAGCGCATCTCCCAGCGCCAGGCAGAGGCAGCCCCAGCCCAGCCACAGCCACAGCGCCCAGCGGATGGACGCCGCCATCCTGCCCCTCCGGGCTGGCCAGGTAGGCTCCGGTGTTCCCTGAGTCCTGGCCAGCAGGCTGCAATGGGACCGGAACACCAGCGCAGCTTGCTTCGGCCAGGAGAGACTCCGGCAGCAAGGCGTGCAGACGAGGCTATGCTAAAAAACACAGGCGGGCTTTCCTCTTTCTGGGGGAAAAATAAGGGAAAAAAAGAAAATAAGAAGATGAAAAGTGGTGCTGAGGAAATTGACCGTCCGTCCTCCCCGGCGCTGGCAGTGAAGGTGTTTATTCCCCCTGCTGCGCAGGTTGTTTCTTTACGATAGGCGAAGGTGCTGCTCCCGATGCTCACTCCTCGCCTGGACTGGTGCAGGCGCGGCGCGGGTGAAGTTTTTTTGTGGGGTGTGCGTGTACGAGTGCGAGACCCGGCGCTGGGGCTGATCTGTGCAATCTGCAGCCAATCACATCACCCTCTGCTCGCTCGCCTGCGAGCAAGAGGAAAGGCAAAGGGGAAACCACCATCCGAAGGAAAGCGCACACACAGAAGCAGACGCAGAGGGAGTCTCAGCACTGGAAATACAATCACTGGCACTGACTGCGTCCCTGAGGGCAGCCGGGAAATAGGGTGGTGGGATGTCCCCTTCCCACCTCCACCCCGCCTCTTCCAAAGGCTGTAAAATATAACATGACTGCAATAAAACACAAATCACAAGTCAAACCGCACTCAGCTTGCTCCCCTGGGAAGCCTCGAGGCTTGGCTGGACTCAGAGCACAGCCCATGGCAGGCAGGTGAAAGGGACGCTGTCCAGGTTGTGCTGGGTTCAGCTCATCTCTCCCACGGAGCACCCGTGCTCGGTGGCACTCCGCTTCCTCCTCTGTCACCCTACAACCCGGCCAGGGCTGGTGGCGGTGTCCCCTAGCAGCCCGGAGCCCATGGGAAGGGAAGTGCGCCGTGCCCAGGTAAAAGGAGGACAAGCCGTCTCAGGCAACAGCCCTTCAACACAGTGAGCTGCATGGCATTCACCAGGGAAATCCTGCATCTCAGGATTCCTCCACCCACAGCAGGGCACAGCAAGGTACTTCTTGCTTGACAGAGAGCATTTCACAAGTCCCCTGCCTTTGCTGCTTTTCACTACCAAAAGGACAGAAATGTCTCTGCCCCCTTGCCAGCACCACAGCACCAGACACATGCGTCCTTTCCACAATATACTTTGCAACATAAAGAGAGGTGGAAGAGAAGACTCTGCTCTGTTGTCAGAATTTGTAAAGACGCTGGTTCCCAGACTTCATTCCTAACCTGAACGGGGGAAATTAGAAAGTTGGCTTGCAGATTAGTACGTGGAGTTTAGCACAAATCATTTCCTGCATGTGGCATTCACATTTTTCAACAGGCTAGAGGAACTGTATCATTATCAAACACTAAATACAACACTAAAATACATCAAGAGTTGGAGGGTGAACTTGCCTTTCAAATCCTATGGAGTTTAGGATCAGTAACAAATGTTGTTATGCAGTTTTAGTAAGTCCATCAGTAACTACAAGAGGCCAGTGTCTGCTGGCAGGTAGGAAGCAAAGAGAGCCTTTTCAAAAGCAGAGTAATGATTTCTATATGCTTCTATACCTGAGTGCTCAAATACAACCCATGTCAGTGTCTCGGTTTCAAACAGTTCTGAGGCATCACATTTGCAATGCACAGCTCAAAATGTTATACATAGGTGACAAACACACCCCATTCCAATATTTATGCTGATAGTAACATTTGCTATACTTTTCACTTCTCTAGGTAAGAAACTTACATTACTGCAATAAAAATACAATTCTACAAATAAATGTGCATAGTTACAACATTAAGGCATGATCAAGGGTTTAGACACAAATAATAAAACCAGTGCAGGAAGAAAACACAATGATTTGGAATGATATCTAGAAAGTTCAGCACAAGCAACAATCTCTGGTTTGCATCCACAACAGAACTGTCAATCCCAGAGAAGGATCTTCAGGTGACTGAAATACTGGAATTGTCGTTTCAACTTTAGTTGCATTACTGGCAAGAAATACAATCTAAAAACCAAAAGCTAACAACACACCACAACTCTTGAAATAAAAGAAACCTGAAGGAATCCTCTTTTAAACCTGCAGCATGCAATAACTGCCTGTAAGAATGTGGTGCTTTGCATAGCCAACACATCTTTCAAACTGCAGCCTGATTCTTGAGATTGGACCACTTTACATCAGGAATGACTTCAGTAAAAGATAGGTAATTAAAATAATCAAGAGACATCTAACACCATACTCAAGCAAAGGAGGATTAGACTAGAACTAACTGAAGTTCAGCATGGAAGCTCATGCATACCTATTGCTGAGCTTTTATCTTAAACCTTTTACGTGTTGGTAAAGAGCCCTGTTTATGCAGAATGTATTCAGAAATTGGCTCTCAAAGGCTTGCCCCACCACGTGGCTGTGGTTATTCAAGTTAAGTGTCTAAAAAGTTAGCCCTACACAATCCTGTTACAGTCACGAAGAAAAAAGGAGACACTCAGTGTGAGGAAGGAGAAAGTGACTTCTTGGGGCATTGCTGCTGCAATTCTTTAAAGGGCACTGCAGAAGAACACACTGGGTTTCAAATACCCCTTGCTTTATGGATTGTCCCTGTGACATGGTGGGACGCTTGTTACATGCACTTCTGCAGCTCTCAAAATTGAAAAATATCCATAGCTTGAACTGGGTGTAAGAGTTTCAAACTCCAGAGCACTGTGACTACACAAACCAAACCAGCACATGCAAGGAGTTACTCCTTATTAGTAAATAATACCTGTCAAACTCTCAGACCTGACTTTTGAGATAATAGTGCTTTTGGACTTCCCTGTTCTTTCTTTTCCATTTCTTCCATTCAAGTGCTAAAATCACTAGCAAGTTAAGCACTGTTCAGAGAACCCAGCTTTGACCACGTCCCAGAGAGCTGACAATTTAACCCATGGTTTTCAGAAGAGTTGTACTGATTCTCAAGAGAAAAAGGAGGTACCAGGCACAATGGCTAGCCTGGATGGAGGGGCATGGTGCTTCCATTATAAATACCACGGAGGTAGAGGCACCCACAGGGTCACTCTCGAAACAATGGTTCTGACAGAGAACCTTGCTAACTGCAAGCATCACTGACTACCACTGAAATTGCCCCTTCCTCTTCCAGATGCAGTTATTTCCAACCAGGAAGCATGCTCTGCTTTTTGGCTTTGGTAGAAGAATCTGAACGAGCAAATTCAATGGGTTATTTAGGTAACAGTCAGATTCCATCTACTTCTATAGGCCTATAATAATGTGTTGGCATTCAGAATTCATGGGACAGGACAGGAAGTGGAAAGAAGTAATTCACAAGTGGACTGGGACAGTGATGTAATGGGAAAAGGACATACTGTGATAAATGTCCACACTGCTTAGCTCACCTGACATGGTGAGCTAGGGACCCAATACTCAACTGAAAGGTCCGTGCCACCAGTTTTGCCAAATGTGAGTTTGTTACATCAGTGCCCTGCCCAATCTCAGTAGGAATGAGAGTGAAAAGAATCCAAAACCACTTAAAACAGAATCATAGAATGGTTTGGGTCGGAAATGACCTTACGACTATCTAGTTCCAACCCCCATGCCTTGGGCAGGGATGCTTCACACTAGATTATGTTGCCCAATGCTCTGTCCAGCCTGGCCTTGAACACTGCCAGGGATGGATCAAGACCATCAAGAATGAGACAATGACTTCCATTTAATCTTTCTCTAAATGCTGTGCTTATGAACGATAGCTTAACAACTTGTTATCTCTGCACTTTTTGGTGGGGATCCAAACACGTGCTGTCGCTTTGCCTCCTTCAGTGGTATACCACTCCTAGCTTGCAGTGAGACAGGCCCCAAGTCAGTGTTAGCTTGCTGGGATTACAGTAGGAGGGAAGTGGTCAGCTTCCCACAGCCATCCCAGGGAACCATGCAGACAGCACAGAAGCTCCTTTTGGTACCCTGCCAAACAGGGACAGGGCTCCTTGTTCCACGTTCGCGGCAGAGCGCTCTGTCCCTGCAGGTAATCCTCCACCTCTTGACATTGCCTTTGGACACTGAGGGGCAGAGGATCTGAGGAATCTACCTTTGTTCTGCTCCTTAGTGATTGTTTTCATAGTAGATGAGATATACCCTTGTGCAATAATGGTAAGGATGATCAGGGAGCTGGAGCACCTCCATATAAAGACAGGCTGAGAAAATTGGGGCTGTCCAGCCTGGAGAAGAGAAGCTTCATGGAGATCTCAGAGCAGCCCTCCAATACCTGAAGGGGACCTACAAGGATGCTGAAGAGGGACTCCTCCCTCAGGGACTGTAGCAATAGGACAAGGGGTAATAGGTTTAAACTGAAACAGGAGAAGCTCAGGTTAGATATAAGAAACAAGTTCTTTACTGTGAGGGGGTGAGGCCCTGGCACAGGCTCCCCAGAGAAGTGGTAAATTCTACATCCTTGGCAGTGTTCAAGGCCAGGTTGGATGGAGCCTTGGGTCTAGTGTGAGGCACCCCTGCCCATGGAAAAGGGTTGGAACTAGATCATCTTAAGGATCTTTCCAACCCAAACCATTCTGCGATTCTATGATAATATTCCTGCCCCATGAAACCCAGTAGGACGGTTTAACACATCGGTATAAGCAGAGTCCAAGCATGTAATTCCATTCTGATACCTCACACATGCTAAAACTACTCCATAATTCTACTACAGCTAAATATCAGGCTTACCACACAGCACTTCAGCAAAGTATTACACAAAACCAGAGGTTACCCTGAATTGAAAGGGCTATATATCTTTTTTTGATGGTTTAATCTTCATGCCCCTCTTTTCTGTGAAAGCTTTCTGCTGTGGCTGACCAAAAAGAAGACAGGTTACCCCAGTTGTTGTGGTCACTGTGCTGGCATGACTGTCACAGAACAAGTGAACCAAATTTTGTCAGGAAAAAGTTGTGTTTAATTGAAACTAAACAGATTAAACTCTCTAGATTAGCACCCGCTTTTGAAAATACACATCAGCAGTCTCTGCATCTGAAAACAGGATCTGAATTTACTGGTTGTGGGTACAAAAATCTTCTTTCATCAGCTGATGAATATTCATTGCTACTGGTTTACACACTTAATGTCCTTTGCTGAATTGGCAGAAGCAACTCTGCTATCCTGTCAGCCTTGGTTTGTTTTATTTCTATCTATCATTGTTGAGATAGGGCTGTATTAAAACACTGAGGGAGAAGGCAAGGAGATTTAGCAAAGGGAGAAAAAAGGTCTCATTTTAAATAAAATATTTTGATTGAAATACATTGTGGTTGGTTAGTTTGGATTCTGACTACATACCCATCTGAAGTTCTTCATGGGCATCTTTTCAGCTCAGTCTCTTTAACTTTTTACAAATAGCAGTAAGGGCTATGGAAAGAACCTGTGGTTTGGTTTTCAGCAGATGTTTTGACACTGGCACTACTTCCAAAATGAAAATGTAGTTCTAGAGGTTTGTTTTTAATATACTTTGTGGCCCAAGTCCTGCTCCAAGCAAAGCAGATGGGTGTTTTAGCCTGGTTGCATTGTATGGCCAAGTTTCATATGGCCAATATACTTAACACAATGGGGGCAGCATTTGCTGATATATTTTACTGCTGCACTTCATTCTCTGACAAAATTAATATGAAAATTTAATTGAGGCAGCAATTTCATGTCTATCTTTTGGTTAAAAAAGTAAATTAGTATTACTTCACTGATTTAAGCTGATTTTCTTCATGTAAGCTTTTGACCTAGGAAAAAAAATGTTACTAACATTTCTGAAATCTAACATCTCAGCTTTTCAGCTGTCAGCAGATAGATCCCAATTCTGCCCAAAGAGAAATTCTAAGGAATGAAACACCTAACTCCTCTGTGAACGTGGGTCTTCCTGGTGACAGCTGACCTATAAGAAGACTGGCTTTGTAAGTCTTTGACTGCTAAAAGCAGAACTCATTTAAAAGGCTTAGAAAGCTTAAGGAATGTGTTCAGCCCTAATATTGATGCAACAGCAGTACAAATTATTTCTGCAGGATGAGATCTGGCCTGAACTTGGTGCAGAAACTATCTACATATTTTACATTTTTAACACAGATTATCAAATATGGCATTCATTTCTTATTCTTTTTCTCCCTGCCCCTGTTTTCTGTCCTGGTTTGCCAAATGTAGCAGCTCAACAGCATAACCATCAAGGTGAATGTGGAGTAAAGCTTACCTGTCTTTTCTGTGTTTATAGAAACAAGGCAAACATTTCAGGAAATTATACTGACAGGCTCCATATCTCAAAACACTGTCCAACTTCCTAAATCACTTCTTTGGAACATCCATTTAAACTCATCTGCCTTTCTGTGCAGCATAAAAATCATGCTGGTCCACATGTACAAATTAGGTCTTGGTCAGTTTGGAGGGCAGGTCTCTGCACAAAACAAATGCAGGGCCATGAAAAGCTCCAAAACACACAGACCAACAAAACAAACCATCACCACCACATGGGACTGCCTGTGTGCACACCAGTGTGATTATGGAGCAACTCCATCCTATCCAGTGCAGTAAGCCTGGATTTCCATTTGCAGAGCTGAGAAAACAATTTGGACTGCTACAGACTAAGCTTTAATTTTTAACTTTATTTTCTCCCCGCCCTCCTCTCACCTTCTGTTTAGAAACAAAAGATGCAAAGTTAAACAATGCTCTTTAGAAAGGCACAAAACTTCAGCTGATGCATGCCTGCCAATATGAGCATGTCCACAGATGCTCTTGCAGTTATTTAAAGCAAAATGGAACAAATTGCCTTACATTCTGGCTATGCATAAGACAGCCCAACTGTCTTTCTCCCCTTTAATAATACAAAAGTTACTTACCTTACCTTGGTCAGGCCTGGACTTTCCAAGTTATCATCCACCTATTCTTATTCTACCACAGTACTATAGAAAGAGGGTCAGCAACCCTTCTGAGCTACATCCAGCACAGCTCCAGGCAGGTCTGCAGATCCTGCTGGGTCCGAACAGATCCTTGCCAGTTCAGCTTCATCCTAGTCCACCACAGAGACTCTGGTTTGTGAGGCAACCTAGCCTTTTTATTCCTTAGCCCCAGGCACATAGGAAGCTTGAATCTTAATTAAGTTTATTTAAATGATGAGCAACTCCTGTGCCATTGTGAGGGCCAGATTTACTACCTTCTAGCAGTCCCTTTCCAAAGTGCTAGTTAATGCCTTCACCAAAAACTTCCAGGTTTCCACTTTTTCTGAGCATTGCCATGTAATGCAGATACCTGGTAAACTTGACAGTTTTTTGTTCCCTCCATGAAAGCATCTGGAAGTCCTGGGGAAGAGGAAACCACAAATACTCCTTCTGGAGGATATGCAACAATTACATATTTGCATAACAAAGTTATATTAGTAAAATCTGTTCAGCATGTGAAGGCCAATCCCACACTTGTGCTTATTTAGCTGCTCAACTTTCAGACATTCCAGGCTTTACTTACAAATGCAACCTCTGCTGCAGTGGCTCCTACATCCCACTATCCTTGCTGTCATCTGGCAAACTCTCTCCCCTGGCCCAGCTTCACCTTGGCGGTCTCACACCAGCCCTCTGCACCATCTGTCTGCCCATCTCATATGGGCTTCTGTGTATTTTGCTCTGAATAGTCAGTGACACCAGCTTTGCTCCCATCAGCACATCTCCAACCCCATAATCACCCCTACTCATACCAGACCCATAATCTCTGGCAAAGGTGTGCCGTTATCCCCTGCAGAATCCATTGCTCCATAGAAACCTTGTCTCTTCTCACAGGATTTGGTCTCATGACCCTGTCAGTAGAATGGTAGAATGGTTTGGGTTGGGAAGGACCATAGGATGATGTATTTCCAATCCCCTGCCATGGCAGGGATGCCTCACACTAAACCATGTCACCCAAGGCTTTGTCCAACACAGCCTTGAACACTGCCAGGGATTGAGTATTCACAACTTCTTTGAGCAGCCTGCACCAGTGTCTCACCACCCTCACATTAAAGAACTTTTTCCTTATATCTAACCTGAACTTTCCCTGTTTCAGTTTAAACCCATCACCCCCTGTCCTGTCGCTGCAGTCCCTGATGAAGAGTCCCTCTCTAGCATCCTTGTAGGTCCCCTTCAGGTACTGGAAGGCTGCTCTGAGGTCA
This sequence comes from Forpus xanthops, assembly GCA_032466535.1. Classification (NCBI taxonomy): domain Eukaryota; kingdom Metazoa; phylum Chordata; class Aves; order Psittaciformes; family Psittacidae; genus Forpus; species Forpus xanthops. The sequence goes on along the minus strand of JASSUY010032562.1, from coordinate 9,030 downwards.
CCATGGAGCTTCTCTTCTCCAGGTTGAACAGCCCCAATTTTCTCAGCCTGTTTTCATATGGAAAGTGCTCCAGCCCCCGATCATCCTCGTGGCCTCCTCTGGACTTGCTCCAGCAGCTCCATGTCCTTCTTATGTTGAAGATATGCTTGATGAAAATACACACAACCTGGAGTTCTGGGGGTCCTTTACAAGGATGCATTTTCCCATTACTGCCTCCCTGACAGCAGTGTGTAAACCTGTACCTGCAATCAGTGTCACAAGCAGCAATGACACTTGAGGCTTTTTTCTGAACAGAATGGAAAAACTCCCCTTCACCTTCTGTTTCTAGCAGGCAACCATTTCTGGCTGGCCAGATTGCATTTGTTTCTGCTAAAAAGTCCTAGATCCCAAGAACACCCACAGGAAGCTTTCATGAGGTTATCAGTCCTCCCTCCTAAATGAGCACTTGTTTTGCATGTCCACTTCATCTTGTGTCTGCCCAGGGCTAAATAGCAACAAGATGTTGGTAAAAACCAGCGCCGATGTTTTAGGGAAATTCAGTGTAATAGCACTTAATTGATTTTAGGCACTATTCTGTTTGTCTAAGCAAATTACCCTTTTCTTTAAGATGCAAGATTACTGGAGTGCTTGGGGACAGATTTTCACTCACAGCAGAGGCTAGAGTTTCTTTCAACTAGGACTGGCAAAAAACTGTAGCATGTAACTTGGGAGCTTTCATTTATGAAAAGGCTCTGGGGTCCTAGGTTTTGAATGTCAGAACAGACAGAACATCAGGAGATTACCTCACAGGCAAGCATGAGTGGGAAGGAATCAGATGAACTTACTGTGAAGCCAGTAATTCTGTGACTTACTCAGTGAATACCATACTTTCCATCACAGATTCTGTCACAAATGATATTTATTGCCAAAGTCAGAAAAAGCATGAAAGGACAATTCCATAGGAGGTCAACATCAATTGCAAAAGATGAAGCTTCCTATATTTACAGCTTTTCAGTTACCTGTCTTTAGAGATACACATCTCACTGACCTGAAAACACAGAAAGAGCACTTAGATCCAAATTTCCTTTTGCTTTCCTGCAGATGCAGACACAGGATTCTCCTAGACTTCCTGCTGTTCTTTCCAATCAAGGTTCTTCTTAAAAAAGATGAAAACAAATGAGGTTGAATTCATGGTAATAACTTTTAACATTGAAAACTTCTACTAGATTCTACTTCATGATATTTATTTATTACGGTTCTGAGGTAACATTCTCCAAACTCAAGGGTCCTCTTTACAACTTTGTTTTTTTAACATTACTGTAAAATCTGATTGAGAAATAAAAATTACTATTCATTTTCTGAGAGAAATTAAAAATATAATTCATACCCTTTCCACCAAATTTCCTTCCTACCAGCCGTCACAATGAGGATTTCTCCCCCTCCAGTGCCTGAGAGATGCAAAACCTAACATGTGTAAAATGGCTCAAGAGCTTGGATTTTTTTTGTGGGTAAAAATATATCCTAAATGCTAAGAAATTCTGCCTTAAGGCCATAAAAACCTTTGTCAGTCAGTATCTAGCACCTGAGCTGTACTCTTGCCAGCATCTGCTCCGTCCACACTAGAGGGCTCTGCCTACCCGGCGATTGTGAGGAGTAGGCCCAAGACCTTGAGCAGCATGGCTATGCTCTGGATGCTTCCTCCATAACCTGACTATCAGGAACACACCACAAGACCTCCTGCTTGCCAACCTGCTGCAGAAATGTCAGGGTGCTTGGGGACCAAGCGCTCGATATAGAAGCAAGATGTTACAGCAAAAGATTTTATTGAGTTTCGGAAATGGCAGAACTTCACAACAATGACATGTTTTATGGAAAAGAAAACAAGGCTTCTCTCCCAAATTACTGCAGTTTTGAAGTAACAAATTTCACTTTGTGATTGTAGGAACACTGCTGCTTCTTGCAGTAAAGGGATCTTTAATGCGTCAACTGCTATGACAGAGGCTCTTGGCCCTTTCCAAAGGGAACATCCTTGTGATGAGCCTGGCAGATAAACCTCACCCTATGGCGAGGCCAGAAGCGCTGCTACCATCGTTTCTCTTGTCTGTGTTGCCTTACTTGTCCTTTTCGCAAATGCACGGTACCGAGGCCAGAAAAGATAGAATCATAGAATAGTTAGGGTTTGAAAGGACCTTAAGATCATCTTTTAAATCACCCAATTCCTTAAAAGAACAAAGTCCAAGGAATTTTATCCAGCCCCTTTCTGCCTTTGCTTCCTCTGCCTTCATCTCCACGTCTTTTACTTTTCTTTGTAATGACTGTTTTTGCTTCCTGCTGGTTCTTTCTGCTGCATAGTTTTGTGTGGCTTTCCAGTTCTCCAGTAAGCAGACAGCTCCACTGGTGGTTATACTGGCTGGGTCATGTAGGTACAGGCAAATTCCCCAACTGCCTCAGGAATGGAAGAGAGTCCTTTGGGCCATTTTTTTGCTGCCTGAATTTCTGGCAAGCTGCTACTAGAACAGCAGCAAAAGCAGGAATGGGTGAAAAGCGGCCTTCAAGGAGCCACTCATGCCATCAAAATGCTGCAGACTGCTTTACATTTACTGGTCTATTTGGTGCAACTTCTTCCTGATACCCTGTGAATTGCTTGGTCCATCTTACCTGGCGTTTTGCTCAACAGAGCTCCAGGCCTACCTCAATAAAAGTCTCTCAGGAAGATTTTAGAACATCCTGTTGCTGAAGAACTATGTGACAGTAGTTTCTTTCCTTTACTCTGGGAAAGAAAGCAGCACCTCTGTCCCAGCCTCCCTGCTGCCCTGGGAGTAGTGGGAAAAGTTGGGTCCAAACTTCCCATCTTCTCTTTAGGTACTTTGGCAAATCCCAACAATATAGACTTTAAAAAGGACAGACAAAGGCCCCAGGTACAGACTCTACAGCCACTGTGGTGTCTTCCTTCCACCTCCCTCAAGGAGAGAGGCACAAATCAACTCTAAACAAGTACAATAATCCCCCTTCTTACCACTGAACACAAGGTAAGGATCTTTCAATTGTTTATTTTTCTTCCAGAAGACTTTAAAATAGCTTTAGAAATCACTGGAGAAGAGCCACATAGATGTACCCTACGTCCCGCTTCTGATGACACAGCCATAGATAACGAGGAGATAGATCTGTTCTAACAGGCATCCATGTTCTGTAGTTCTCTGGTAGGCCTGAAACATGGAATATTACAGATACCCAGTCAGGAGAAAGAAAAGACACGGGTTTTAATGTCACAAATTTTCTTCTTCTTCACGTGGAACATAAAGTTTGACAAATACAATTAGCTCTGAGGGTAGGCATTTTTCAGTACAGATTCATGTCCTGGCACCGGGTAGTTTGTTTCTCCTGCAATGCTTTTAGGAGATGCAAAGACAGCAATGGAGTTCTTTTAGCTAAGTACAGCTAGGAACCCGGGATGATCATGTGGCTGTGACTAAGTCTGCTCAAGCTGAACTCCATGAGAGAGATCTTATGCCAATTTCAGTTTGGGCTATAGGAAGCACTTCTCAAAAGCTGCTTCTCTATCAGTGGGTGTTACAGAAAACAAACCCAGATGGATCTCATGGGCCTGTGCCCTGCAACTTGTGGAGGGACACAACGTACATGCACAAATGCATGTTGGTGTGGCTTTTGGCACGAGGATCTTTCACATAGTGGCTCAAGGGCTGGTTATTTGTAGCAGATGTGCAGCAACAACAGGAAGTTGGACTGGTTGCCCACTTTCAATGCAACCGAACACATTTTTAGGTATGCATTTTTGAATTTCCAACAAACCAATGCCCTTATTTTGAAATGCATATAATTTGACATTTTATACTACTGCTATTAATATTTGACCATCCTTTCATGGGAAGCACATCAAAGAAACCATCATCCTAGATCAGCTCTGTACAAACCCAAACAAATTATTGTCCAGCTTAGTTCATGTTTGTTTTGGGAGTAACCAAATCCTGGGTGTGTTTGTCACATCCAATCTATAGTCCAAGGATTTCAGTTGTAAAGTTTACGGATGTGCAGTTGGCACCAGAGGAGCACCAGAGACTGGTTTCTTACAGAGGGAAGCTGCCCATTCAGCTCTCAACATGAAAGAGAAAAAAACTCATGGCAATTTAATCAGATTTCAACTATGGCTGAAAATGGGATGTCTGGGTATGACTCAAGCATTTGCTCTCTTTGGCTTTAACTGCTATGATATAAAAAAATGGTAGAGACCGATCAATGTGAGCAAGAATAGGATCAGAGCCATTTTCAGGTGAAGCAAGCATACATTTGGGCTATTAATTATTTATGAGAGAAACAGAGTCCATGAAATTCATCCAGTTTAAAATACTGCTGAGGCACAAGCATTTTCCTTTCTTTTATTCAATTGTAAATCCTTCTGAACCATTTACTGTGTCCTGTAGAAACACACACTAGAAGATGCATCTAGCTTCAAATGTCTCTTTTGAGAGGGGTAAGGTTAAAATTCAACCTGTCTGTCACTGACAATCACAATCTGCTACAAGAACTAAATGACCTTCGTGGGGCAGCCTTCCTCAGAACCTCTCAAATCTTTGTATTCAGGAGGAATAATAAGGATTGCGTATGGCTGGGAAAGGAATTCTGCCAGTTCCAGTTCACTGCTGCGTAACTGCTGGGGTAGAAGATGGCCCATGATTCACATGCAGGAACTGATTCTGCTTTGTGGATTTCCTGGTGTTCAACAGGCCATGCCAGGATTTGAGATATTACAGTTCCTGCAAGTTGCAGCTTTTGTTTCAAAGAAGCCTGATAGTTATTTATTTTAATCCAATATTTATTTCTTTTTATCTACCTGCAGGCAAGTTTCATAATAATAATTTGTTTTTTAAGAATATCGGGGCTGGACCACCAGCCCCGGGACATGTGGCCACCAGTTTTGCAATTCTTCCTTTTAGCTAGAGGCACATATGTCACTCTCTGAGTAAAACATAGTGTATTTCCAAACTAGATGTACATCTCCCATGCTTCACTCATCACATCTTGAAGTAAGTCCTGCTTTCCCACTCAAGCCCATTTCCTCTCCCAAGCTTCCCTTTCCTTAGCACTTCTCAGCAAAACAATTAATAGGATAGAGCATCAGCCTGCAGTCTATCCTGGCAGCAACAGCACTGATTGGAAAGAAGAAAGGCAGGGAAAGGGTTAGGGTTAGAAGTGAAACCCTGATTTGAAAAATTTTCAGGTTCATCAGTCAGTTCAGCTTCTGATTTTTCTCATCACAAGGGAAAGGCATTGACACAGTCATAAACAAGGTAGGTTAAGTTTATCCTGACAGCTGTGTGAACAAGGGGAATAACACACCTGAATAAGCCTGAAATGTTAGGTGTGTATTGGTAAAGACAATGTTTACAATTGGACTCAACAGTTCAGCAGTCAAGCTCCATTGCATAAAGGCAATTCAGAATATTGAAAAAAACCTCCATATTTACCTTGGAATCCACATTTACTATTTTCCTATGACTTTTGCTCTTGAAGAGTAGTCCACAGGCATTTTCTGCAATCACTTGGTAATTTGGTCTCGAATTTGAGGTGCTGACATTTCTGTTCCAGTAGTAAAAGTTGTGAAAATGTGAAACAGAAATGCCTTACTTCTAATAGATGTAATTCTTTCAGCTTAGAGGGCAGATTCTGGCTTCCTGATTAATGCTGAGTAGTTCCCAATTCCACAACAGCCCCTCTGAAAGCCATACAGATTCACTGAGGTGCAGAAGTCTACTAAATATTAGAAAATCTGGCTAAATGTGGTCCTACATAGCTCATGTCTGTCAAACCAAAACCAAGACCCCAAGCTGTCTCCCCATCCATTCAGCGCTTAAAACAGAGCCCAGGTTATAACTAGGGGTAAGTGGTAGTGCTCGAGAACTACTTACTCCTGTGATGGAAACAGCTCTGAAGACCACCTGGAAGTGCTTCCTGGACCACCACAGATCTGCAAACCACATGTAGGAATAAACAATTTTCCCCTAGGATCTCACTGGAACTCTCCTGCCTTGCTGTTTTCCTTTCTCTTGTTTTTAGTACAATACTGGTAGTAAGGAGTTTGTGGATGTCTCCTTATGGGCCAGATAGAGCAGGAGGGGCTGAACTCCTAAAGGAAAATCCCAGCTCTCTGGGGAGCTGTAGGCATCAGCCTGGCATTCATTCTGGAGCAAACTGCTGGATTGGGCTGAATGTATTTGCTAGTTTCCACAGTGTCCAGTGCTAAACAAATGTCAGAAGGAATCAGCCATCTAGCTGAAATACAGAATGGACACAGAAGTGTTTCAGTAGTTTATCATAGACTCATAGGATGGTTAGGATTGGAAAAGACTTTCAGATCATCTCAGTCTTTCTCCCAGCTCAGAGGTGTTGAAACTCCCTGAGCCTTCTCACACTTACGGTTTTTGACTTCCCAAACGTTTTATCACCTGACCTCATCCCTTCTGGGCTTTGTACTTGCCACACAACCAACTAAACAGGCTGTCATTTGAACGCTCATCGCTAGTATTTGTTCAGAAACCTTTTCAGCTCAGATGTACCTATAAATTGCACAATGCCATATGAAGACCGGCTGAGAAAGTTGGGGCTCTTCAGACTTGGGAAGAGAAGCTGCGTGGAGACCTCAGAGCAGCCTTCCAGTATCTGAAGAGTCCTACAAGGATGCCAGAGAGAAACTTTTCATAAGAGACTGTAGCAAGAGGACAAGGGGTGATGGCTTCAAACTTAAACAGGGGAAGTTCAGGTTAGATATAAGGAGGAAGTTCTTTACTGTGAAGGCGGTGAGGCACTGGCACTGGCTCCCCAAGGAAGTTGTGAATGCTCCATCCCTGGCAGTGTTCAAGGCCGTGTTGGACAAAGCCTTGGACATCTTCTTTAAGGTGCTTTCCAGCCCAAACTATTCTGTGATTCTATGATTCTCTGTGTTTTAAAATGCCTTGACTTCTTCCTCACTTTGAAAGAAAAAAAAAACCCAGGCCTCACCGTTACATACTCTAAACCTCCTGAATGACTCTGGTAGAAATGGAGCAACATGTAATGACTTGGAGAGCAATTTACAACGTGCTTACACAATTTATCTTGGCAGCACTGAAGTAATTGGATGATTTGCCTTTGATTACAGCCACCTACTGTACAATGCTGTGTTTATCACAAAGTGACATCTTCAAGCAAGTTGGCACAAGTAGAAGCTTCCCTCTTCCTAGTACTTACGTGACTGTGCGCAGTGAGTGAAAGGTGGATGGACATCATGCATTTGGCCTAGTAGTAATAACTGCTTTGCCTTGATATGCTTATTGATCACATTAATTTGTTTTCTACAGAATTATTTAATGCTTCTGAATACCTACCTTAAGTGGTAATCAGAACATTTTTTCATTCATTGTTTAGCTACAGGTTGGGCAGAGAAGGGATTCAGAGCAGGCCTGTGAAGAAGGACTTAGGGATGTTTGTCAATGAAAAAATAAACATGAGCCAGCAGTGTGTGCTCATGCAGCCCAGAAAGCCAACCGTATCCTGTGCTGCTTCAAAAGGAGCGTGACCAGCAGGTCAAGGGAGGTGATCCTGTCCCTCTACTCTTCTCTCGTGAGATCTCACTTGGAGTATTGTGTGCAGTTCTGGTGTCCTCAACATAAAAAGGACATGGAAGTATTGGAACAAGTGCAGAGGAGGGCCACAAGGATGATCAGGGGACTGGAGCACCTCCCATATGAAGATAGGATGAGAGA
>JASSUY010032561.1:8285-27853 GCA_032466535.1 Forpus xanthops | reverse complement strand
ATCTCAACCTGTGGGAGTTGCATTCTTTTGATTCTCCTTCCCACTTCCCCGGGACTGGGAAGAAAGTGGGGGGGGAGGGGGTGCACAGAACTGTTTGAGGGGCCTCAAACCACGACACAACCCCTCTATATACTTGAAGGCTGCTCTAAGGTCTCCCTGGAGCCTTCTCTTCCCCAGGCTAAACCAGCCCAGTTCTCTGCCTGTCTTTAAAGGAGAGTTACTCCAGCTCTCTGGGCATATTTGTGACTGTCCTCTGGAAGACTTTTCTGAGATGGAATTTTGAATTTAGTACTGTTCTATAAGAAATCTGGTTTCTTTTTTTGTTACACTTAAACTTTACACATCACCACAAAACAGAACTGTCACTCACCTATTCAACATGCTTCAGTCAGTTCTACTTGCTTTCCCTTACTCAGAGATCTGAGCTATTAGAAAAGGGAATAAATAACAAAAAAAAAAAAAAAAAAAAAAGGCGGGGGGGATGCATGTTGTCAATGAAAATTATGTATTTAATCTCCGTGAGTAGCTCAAAAGAAGTTGGTGGAGATCTGCAGCACTTAAGTGTGTTGTAAATTTTAGAGGCCAAATGCAAATAATAATTAAGACCCTAAATCTTGTGATAGGGGCCAAACATTTTTCTTTCCATTTAATACATGTAAGACATAAGAGATGAGCATCTGTTTCTTGGTCATGTTTGTGTGTAGAATACAGAGCTGAACAGATGACTTTGGCATGGTTTGAGCATTGACAGCAGATTAAGAGTCCTCTGGACACTGGGGTATATTTCTGGTGCTGAAACACTTATTTCACATTTTACAGAGTTTATTCGCTTTGCTCCTCAAACCAAGGTATAGCTGAATACTTCTGGAACTTCTCCTTGTGTGTTTATGAATCTTCCTGTACTGTTCTCTCTGTCCCTGAAATTATTTTACTTCAGTTTGCCTTTGTTGGAAGGTTGGCAACTGAAGTCTGATGTAAATTAAGACTTAAATGGAATCTAAAAGGATACCCATAAAGATTGTAAGATAATGTAAAAATCCCCGGAGGAGCTAAAATGTAACTGGTGATACTTCCTGTGAAAATGTAGGTAAAACTCATTCTAATCCCACAGGAAAATCAAAGAACAGCCAGACACATGTGGAATTGTCTGTGTAGAGTTGCATAAAGTACAAAAAAATTTATTAAATCAACTAAAATGTGTCTAATAAGGGAGACAGAGTCAGTAGCAATCTATGACTAATTCAGCACTGAAAAATCACAGAGGAAGAGGAAGCATGTGAAGTGGCCTGCAGAGACAAATGTATGGATAGAGAAAAATTTGGGAGAAAAAAAAATTAGTTCAGTCTATTAGGCTGTGGAATACTGTCTCAGACCTGGGAACTCCAATAGTTATTCAGTTCAAAGCTAGCTTGGACAAAGACCTAGAAAAAGTACTGTGGGGATGTGTCTTGTATTGGTAAGATGTGGAATAGATTAACTGATTTGTCTTTACTAGCTCTGATGTTCTGATTATTTTTTCACCATCTTAATAAAAGCCTTAGTGGAATAACTCATAAGGAGAATTGCTGAATTGCTTTGAGTCATCAGAAAGACTTAATTTTTCTCACAGAGATTAGCTGTGTGTCCAGCTGCCAGACACTGGTCACAGAAATTTGTCATTGAATTGTGCTGTGGAGTAATATTTCATCTTCTTTTGTGTGACTGAAAGGGTATGGATGAATGATAGGCTTCATTTCAGTACTACATCAGTCTTATGCATCCTGTAGCCAGAATTAGGCCTTAAGTTGAAGTAGTCTATAATCACAGCAAGTTTGGACTTAGCAGTAAAAAATGTGCATAGACAAGTCTTTAAATAGAAACTTGAGGGTGTCTCCCTCAAACTGCAGGAAACAGAATACATACTGCTGTGGGAGATGTTCCCTTAAGGCAGAATGAACTCACTTCCTATCTCCTTGAAATCACTGAAAATAGTAAAATTATTACTTTGAATGGAGCAAGAATCAGTGAATCTCCACTTAGGCCAGTATCAGTGATGGCTTCTTCTTATTGCTCTTTCCCTTTTTCTACCTACCTCTTCTTTTTTCTCTGTGAAGTCCTGAGAGTCTCTTTTGAGAGTGTTTTTTTAACCTTACACAAAAATTCTTGTTGCAGCCACAAAAGAGTCGTTCTGTGGTGTGGCAATGCCAAATATGTAAAAAGAAAAAAAAGAGAAGTTACTAGAGCTATGGGAGAACTGATACTTAACTCTTAACAGCAGTGCAGACAGCCTTCTGAATCCTTTTCCTTCTAGATAACCCTTAAAAGGGTTTTGTCACTCATTTGAACGACACTTTAGTCTTATATGGAGTGAGGTTGAATGGTGGTGTTTATTATGCCTAGTCAGAGATACATTCTAGTGAAGGATGGTATTTTTCAGAATTCTGGGGTAAATTCTTGTCTTCCATTTGAAGTGAGTCATATGACTGAAGGTACATTTAGTGGTCTAGGTGATGTCTTAAGGTGTGCAGGGCTGCAGGGTTGAAGAGGGAACATCCTTATTCTGTAATATTCTCTAGATGTTTGACATAAAACTGGAGCATGGGAAAGATCAGGTGCAAGCCAGTTATATGAGTTTTTCACTTTGTGAGATTTGACACATCTGGGGCTTGGAGTAGGACATCAATTATAATATTTCTTTCTTAGAAACACAACCTTTTGTTTGTATTCATAACTAGGCATAACCTAAGTGTCTAAGCCAAGGATGTGAGCAAATGTGCCCAGCTCTACTAGTCATCCAGAGGAATAGGTGCCTATATAGATCTCCACCAGGATACTGAACTTTCTGTCCCCAGTGGCTACACAGACAGGTTAGGTATCTCCAGAAGACAATTAAATCTCTTCAGGCTGAAAGTGTGTCAATATAAAAAGATGATTTGTCAATATAAAATTGATTATATGTTTTATGGAGAGAGGTCTGTATCCTGTTTTTTTCCCTGTTGAGTGTCAACTGCTGGGCTTGGACAGACTATCCTGTCTGTTCTCCATGGGACTTCAAGTTTTGTAGCACAGTGTTTTAGCTTTTGGAAGAGGACTGAAAAATAATGTGATTCAAGATTTTTGCCTGGTGATAGTGGCATTTTCCTGGAATGCAGGAACCATGGGTTCAATCCCCTTTGTGATGACTATGCCTAGATGAACCATGGATGAATGTTCTAACTACTAGACTGATATGAAAAATATGGATATCCCTGTTGCCATCATCCTTTGTTGAGGTAGAGCCATGTCTCTCCTGACTCACCGTGGTGATGTGTAGCCGCACTTCATGTTCTTGTCTGCCTGAATCTGAAGGAGAGCAGAAGGGCCTTAGTTTAGAAAGACTATCCATTTCCTCAGAATACACACTTCTAAATATGCCTTACTAGTAATAATTTTAAATTTCATTATAAATGTTAAATTCATACTGTCTTCAGAGATAAGTAATAAATACAAATTCTAAAAACCATGCAAATTAAAAGATTGGATTTAGTAGGGTTAGATGTTTATGAGGTGACATAAAGTTTTAGGCAGCTTGCCTTATCCTTTCATGTTCCTTACTTGTCAAGTGAGCACTGCAAAGGTTTTACTCAGACTTTTGAAAAATTTCAATAATTAATTGCTATTTGTGGAAGAAGAACTTGGAGTCATTAGGGAATTTAAACCCAGGCTTTGGCCTATCTTGGCAAATGAAAGTAATCCAGAGGATCATAGAATCATAGAATAGTTAGGGTTGGAAAGGACCTTAAGATCATCTAGTTCCAACCCCCCTGCTCTATATAGCACCAGAGTAAGCTGTTCAGTGGAGGCTGGGGGAGTGATGCAAAATGCATTTCATAGAATAGTTAGGGTTAGAAATTTGAGGGAGGCAGATTCTGAATGTGTAAGTCTGTTGCCTAGCTTTATTTTTTTAGTCACATTTTTTGTATTTAAGTCAAATCATTCCCTGGTGCTTTCATTCTAGGAAACAATTTGACCTGGAGGAGGACAGCTCTGCTTTCACCTCTGTTTCATTTGTTGTTCGGGAAGGGAGATTAAGTATGTACTGCACTTTTTAGGTATGGGAGTCATCCCATTTTTCAGTAGGCTGTGTCATATTAAACATAATTACTTTAATTTCTGGTTTGCCTTTGTGAACTGCTGTCTTCTCGTTCTTGATGGAACAAACTCTACTGAAATCAATCAAGAATTAATGTGTGTGTTTATACAAAAATACTAGATAGTAGATCCTGTAATTACAATATGAGGGCTTTCTTAAATGGCTGTGCTTTGTCAGTAATCCCTTTGTCCTTTGTAATAGCTATAAAAAAATATAAGACCACTGGCAGATGTTTAAAATTGTATTAGTAAGTCAAGCCAAGAGTACTTTGGTAGCATACTATGCAGCTGTTCTGCTCAAGGCAGCATGAAAGCATCTCTACCTGCATTACTGAAATAGTCACGCTGTTCGGATGGGTTGTCAGCTGAGTATTATGAGATCAATATATATACTCAGCAATGCAGAAATCCACTCCCATCCCATCCCCTAGAAGTAGTATTTTTTTTTTCATTTACGAAAATCAAAAGAAAAATGGGCCAAAGCATCCTCTTGCCGCATGCTTTGTGCCAAGCTTTTATTTGGTTTTGATTCAACATATAAAATAAAAATCTAACTCTAATAAAAGAATAAATATGTTTTATCTTTCATGGTGAACCTGAAGGAAATAAAGGGAACTGACAAAAAGTCACATTCTCTGCAGTATAGACATTTTAATGAAAGCTGCAAATGTAGGATTTTACAATGCTTTTTTTTTGTTGTTTTTTAATGTGTCAAATTAATGAACTTAAAAATGAAGCAAAAAATTTTTGAAGAATATCCTAAAGTACTGGAAAACTCGCTGAAAAGGCAGTCTGTATTTGAATGCTACTGCTAATGGAAGACACAATACTGAGCGTATTTGTTAGCTCTTAAAAAAAATTATTGAAGTAGAGGGAATTTGCATAGACATAACAGAATTTTTGAAAGGAAAACAAAAATAGACATGCACAAAACATCTGCCATATAAATGTATTCATACAAAGAATTCTGCCATGAAACGAAGCATTGCACAAAAAGAGTATTGTAGCTATATTGTAAAAAATGAAATATCTGCACAGTAGGATTTGTATGACTTTTCAGGGAAATCTTCATTATAGTGTTATAAAGCTTAAGCAAAATCACATATTATGAAAATAAAACCCCAAAACAAAGGACAAAGCTACACTTATTTGCAGTTACCAGATGTAATTTATCTATTTATTTTAATGTACGTTGCAATACAAATTCATATGTGTGGTGCTTTAAGTTGCAAGGTTGTCCTGTGAACTGGGGGAACTAATGTAGTAGTGGCCTTTATTGCCTGCAATCCTGACTAGTTGTCCTTCATATCACCCAACACCTCCAAGACTTCCAGCCCATCTCAGAACCTGCAAATGCTTCTAGTTCTCTTCTGTGTACCCTGCCACTCCTCCCTACCGTGTCATGTGCTTCCCTCCTACAAAATCCTGTTGATACCCTATCTCTCATTTTTGTCCTTCTGGCAGTAAGAGCAGGCTGTTTATGCTGACTGTCCATCCAGTTCTAGTCCTTGCTGCATTAGGAGCACCAATAAGCATTAATTTGTCATTAGTAATGTTGTTACTCTGTTCTATTGCCAAACTTTCAAACATTCAGGGACTTACTTAGTGTTTTTGAAATGTCAATCAATTTTAGTTGAAAGTGGTCTTCAGACTCAATAGTTTGAGAAGGGGCTATTAGACCTCATGATGAGAAACAAGGAATTTCATCATTTACTTAAAAGGCTAAAGATCTCCTTAAGTGTTGATGAGTTAGGACTTTTAAGTAGTAAAGTTAGTATTATTGTTGATGTTTTCAGGCTGATTTCTGACTGATTTTGTAAATAACACCTTTTTAAAGTCTGAAGTTGTCACAGATTTGCTGACAAAATGATGCATATCGTGTATGTTTAATGGAGCTCCCAAGAGTATTATAAATGATTCCCGGTATTTTTTATTTTTTTTTTTCACCTTTTTTTTTCAATTTCAATGAGGCCTTGGTCCAGGCACAGCCCTACTCACAAATCATGTATAGGTTGTGAGTTTTTTGCTAGCATCAACAAGACTGAATACATACTGTACTGTATCGACTATAGCATAAACTATGAATTCTTGATACAAGTTTTAAGTCGTCAGCATGCTGCTTTAATAAAATCGCATTGAATTCTTTATACATTAATTCAAGAATAGACTAATTCCATATTCAGAGATGAGAATGTTCCCAAATAAACATTCTCATGACACAAAGTTTCCTTTTAAATTAATTTTGTGCCTGCTTACAATGGCAGAGCTAGACACGTCAGGAATCATAGAATCATTTAGGTTGGAAAAGACCTTTAAGATCACCAGCTCTAACCCTTAACCAAGCACTGCTAAGTCTACTACTAAACCATATTCCTAAGTACCACATCTACATGTCTTTTAAATACGTCCAGGGTGTTGATGCCGCAGCTACTCTGGGCAGTTACTGAGTATTTTTTTCTCCTTCGTTTTTTCGTTTTCCACGAGAGCAGAACTGAAACCCCATTCTCTTACCTTATTTGTTGATGCTGATGGTGTGTCTGAGTCTTGCTGGGCATGGAAGACCTGTATTTATTGAGCTTGGTTCAGTAATACTTTGTTGATCAGCACTAAGTATGCCTATTTCATCATATTGCATTGTTCTGTACTAAGCGTATTAAATAATGTAAAAAAAACATAAGTTTTTCACTGCTAGTATATAATGGCAGCAGTAATCGAATTGCAGCTGGGGATTTGGTAATCTTTTGCATTCTTTTCATTTCGTTACTTCTTTATGTTTTGGTTCTGATTTCCAGGTGCTGTTTTTTTCATTTGTTTGTTTTCTTCATGGTATATGTAGAAAAGGTTTGTTGTGCGTGAATAATTGAACACTTTAGAAGATCTTTAACCTTTACAGTAAACAAACAAATTCCATAAAAATAAAACTGAATTCTGCAAATGCCCATATGATAATGTGTCTCAAAAGTTATTTCCAAGTGGGTTATTCTTAGGTAGCCTAATAATCAGTGCAGAAGGAAGCTAATTGGTCATATTTCTTAATTTTCTGATACTGTCTTTGTGTACCAGGAATTCTGGAACAATCTTCTTTAAAAATTGCATCCTATTAGGAACCAATAAAGAGAAAAAGATGAATGAATAATATCACTTCAGTAAAGATTATTAACCCCTAAAATAGGGCATATTTCTGAGGTTTGTAGTGTTACTGAAATGATATACTCCCTGCACCCTGCAGTATCATCTGCAAACTTTCAGACAGCTTTCAGATAAGATGGTTACTGGCCCCAAGACAGGCAAGTAGTGTCAGTTAAGGCCTTGCTGTAGATCCCCCTTGCTGCTTTATCATGACCCGCATCTTAAACATTAGTAATCTTCTTAACACTCTTGAGTCCTCTGAAGATAGCACAGCACTGATAAGGGTAAATTTGAGAGTTTTCATCTGCAGTGTGGCTGGTCACTTGGGTCGTTTGTGTTAGATGCTCATAGAGGCAATGACCAGGGACCTCAGTCTTAAGGAGCTGCTGTGCTTCCAGTGCTCTGCTTCCCCTAGAGCCTCAGCAAGCTAACTTGACTTGCTCACTGGAGCAATTTGATCTTTCTAGAGAGAATGAATCAGCTTTTACAGTCCTGTGGAATGAATCTCTTTCAATTAGGATGAACGTAAAGAATGCAAAAAGCACAAGAAATAAATACATAATCAGTATGAGAAGCCCAGCAGTTCCTTTCATAAAACTACTTTCTTTGTTCTGGTGAAGCTGTCTTTCTCTTGCCTAGTAGTGGAGACCAACCTGCTGTTAGCAACAGAGATTGTACTGCTGTTAACATTTTTAGATAAAAAAATGTTAAAGGAACACAATCATAATGATAAAGGAGCCGTCGTTGCCATCATCTTACTAAAGGCTCATGTAAAAATAGTTGAAGATGTATCTTATTTGACATAGTTAATACAACATAATAAAGGCAAATAAGCAAGAATTTGAAGAGCCCATGACTAGGTCTCATGTTAATTCATGTGAGGAATGTGATACATTTGCATTGAAATTGGTTTTTTCCATACATTTCTTTTTTGTCCTTGAAAAAAGAAGTGATGTATCTGAAATGTGATTTTAAAAGAGAAAGCCCTGAGTTGCAATGGACAATGGTCAAAAAGAATTTATTTTTGGACAGTAATAAGATGGATTTCAGACTAATCTGAGAATTGTAGTGAATAGTATTTACTTTGTAGGTAGCCATAATGTAGAGTAATAGTTCTTTACCTGGCAAGTGTGTGGGATAAGATGTAGGATACCACACCTGGTAGGGTGTGTAATATACATGTGGAAAGGGGAGGAAATGGCTGGGACACAGATAATGGCATGGGAGGGAGCATGCTGAGGTGTTTCAGCTGAGTAGAAGAGGAAGGTGGGCAGACAGATCAACAGACAGAAAAAATCAGTGCCCGTTCAACACCCAGTCCTCTGCAGTGCTGGCATGGGGAAGCTGTTTCGTACAAACTGCCTGGTCATTTTGGTTTCCAGACTAGTTTGCAAAGGTTGAGAACTTAAGGTTGTAGCTGTTTAGCTGCAGATTCCTGAATCTGCATTTTCATTTTTGATACAATGGCTTTGCTGGTTTTGGAAGCTTGTAAATGCTTAACTTGCATTCAGGCTTTCTGAAATACAAACAGGAATTTCCCTACTTCTCTGTGAAGCAGAGGGATGCCTGGAGCAAAGGATTCCAACAAGGGAAAAAGGCAAGGAGGAAAAAAATTATGGGTGATAGGTTGCTACCAGAGTAGGTCTATGTAAATAAAGAACTGAATATCAAAGTGCTTTTCAACAATTATTTGTCTGAAGGACTTTGCAGAGTAGGGTTTTTAAATGCTTCACATTCTGTTGGATGAATCCCTACAGGCCTGAAGTGGGGCTGAATTGTCTGGTTTAAAATACTTCAGATGGTCATACTGTAATTTCAAAACAAATCTGTTACTATTTGTACAGAGCTGTGCAAATTATTTGTACTAGTTTCACACTGTCAATAGAGGGAGACTACAGATTCTTTTTAGTCTGAATAAAGGCACAGTATTTGATTTAGTCATACCAATGCACATTAAATAAAACAGTTTGACTGAAGCAAAAATCTGGCAGCTGCATATTAAGCTGGGCTTTCATTTTCAGGCTCTGAATGAGTAAAAATGGATGATATTTATTGCACTTTATGCAAGCACACTGTCAATATAATTGTAATATAATTGCATTTTATACAAGCAGTTGGCAACCTTCAGAATAAATGTCAATTTGTGGCTGATTTTATTATTATTTTCTTTTAAGATTAAAAAAAAATCAGTTAAAAATAACAAAAACCTAAAACCCATCTATGTAAACTAGGTTTTAATATGGGCGATGAATAATCAACAGAGATGGTTTCAGAACCTTCTGCATGTTAAGTGCCTAAGTGTATAGTTTTCCTCAGCTTTAATATGTTGTTTGTTTAAATTTCCATTGTACAATTTTGGTGATGGAAATCAGGAAATGAGAAAAATGCCAAGGGAGGTGATGCTGTAGTCTAGGTTATTTTTCTTGGAGCATCCCAGTACAATGAATTATTTTCTGATGGAGATGATAATTCTTGCTCTAGGTTCTGGGCTAACAAATTACTTGAACTGCTTAGCATCATATTTCCATCTTCTCCTTTTTAATTTTCTGTGCTAACATGCTGTAATGGCACTCATTGGCTTCTTGTTAAATGTGAAGTAGAAGAAATACACTGTTTTATTTATTGTACCACATGAAGAAAAAGCATCTTCATGATGTGAAAGATGTTGTGGTATTTTTTTATCACTGCAGATGTTAGATTTATGCCATGTAAATCAGGTATGTTAATGATGTTCCAAAATGTTCTAATCAGTGTTTATTCTGTCATATTTTATTTATATTTGTTTTTCAAAATGTATGAGCGTGTGATACAGGAGACTTGAAAATCATAATAAAGCAGCCAGGCTGAAATATAGGATTCCAGTTAACTACAGAGATATGTGTTTTAATTAAAATAGTTGGTAAACATGTATTATAAATACTCAGAGGAGTCCTTGTAATTTGTTTAGCAAAGTAGTGTTCTAACATACTTCTACCGTTGTAACAGAAGTCCTTTTCAACGTGAACTGGATGGTGTGCTTCCTAATGATCCAGGAAAAATTTAGTGATATGCTTTAAACATACCTGAGAATTAACATTTACAATTTTTTAGTTAACCTTCCAAGCTGAGCTCTTGGAAGCTTTTCAGTATGTTTCAGGCTGTGAACATGAAATTTTCTAGATACATTGCAAGGAATACTGATGATAGCCATTAGGTTGCTACCTAGGAATTAAGAGCTGCATTTTGCATTGCTTTCCAGATTGTGGCTGACCATAAACATTTTTGCAGGTTTTCTGGAGAGTTAGGTGGAATTTAGGTTAGGCACAAGAGATCTTAAAGGAGCTTAGGCAGAAGAAATACAGGATTCTCCCCAGAACATATGCTTCCCTGTGTATTAGTATCAATGCATACACAGCAGTATTTAATATAACAACGCAGAGAAAGCTGAGATCAAACTGAGACATGGCTAGAGAGTATAAGCACTTCCAGGACTAGCTAAAGCTGGATATTAGATGATGTAAAAGTGCTGTCTTGATACATGGTATCTAAATATTACTACAGACATAATTTATTTTTTTCCTACTATTAATATGATCATAGGGATTCCTGGAGAAATAATTCAGTCTGTATTCTGAGTATTATAGCACAGCTATCCCATCAAATCTCTTTCATGGGCACTGTATCTCAGCAAGACCAAGTGACACAGAATTCATACACTTATCTTGCTAGTAAGTTGTTTGTCATCCTGAAATCGTTTGGTTGGTTGGTTGTTTTTTCTTTTAAAGTGAAACAATCCCAAAAGATTGCAGCATTGTTCAGTGTTTGTGTACTTTGCTCTCACACAAAAGTACAAGGTATATTTTTGGTGGTATTTGAAAGCCAAAAATGCAGTCTCTTATTTTTTTATTTAATAGGCAAGTATGGTGCATGTCACACAGCAATTTCCATTGTATTCTGTTTTGTATGGAAAAAACATTTTCTATTTGCCTCCTCACATATGCTGTTCTGTTAGGGTTTTTGCTTTGGGTTTGTTTTCAGGGGTTTATTTATCTTTATCGAGTGCTTGTTTTAATTATTTGCTTACAGATTTTCCTACATAATTGTCAGTGATTTTTTTATTTTCTTAACTTACAAATTAATTTACTTAATGTTAATGCGCTGAACTTGTTCAGGTCACTGAGTGGCATCAGGGTTTATGGTACAGACCCTGAAGACAGGTTTTATAGAGTCTATGTTAAACTATGATCCCACTGAAATAAATGGAGGTCTTCTTATTCACTTCAATGAAGTCAGAACTGCATCCCAGTTTAAAGAGCAGCACAACCCACATGGTGTCATATTAATATGAAATATATCAACAAGTGTATTTGAGGAGCAAAACTAATAGAAAGATGGATTTTGCTGAAATCTAAATGCAGTCCCAGAGAACAGACTAAACATGGAACTAGTAGATGTGAACAAACTATTTAAAAGCCTGACTGTATATTATGAAAATCGTGGTTTTTTTTCTGAAAGTTTGACGGAAATATTATAGCCATCTCTGGATTTCTCTTGAACTAGCACTACAGTCCTTTGCTCAATAGATAGCCTCTGCAGACAGTGACTTTGATAATATGTCAAAGGTAATATTTGTGCAAAGATAACTATTCTGGAACAATTTCTCAAGTGAATGGGAAACAAACATTTTTTTATCTGAAGATTAGACTATTTGTTTCCACTGTTTTGTTTTAGACAAAAGTATTTGTCCAATCGACTAATGAAGACTATTCTAATATTTGGAATTTTTTTCTGTCCTCTATTTTCATTTTGTCAATCTGGACATCTTTTGTTGCATCAAAGAACACCTTTGGACTTTTTTAATTGTGTGGTTTCATTATAAAATCATCATTCTTTGTAATGGTGGTGAAGGATAAATGCAAACAAATACCTCTAATAAGGCTCTGATTTTTTTTTCTATATAACAGACTATTTACTACTGTACCACTGCTTCACAGCTGTCTTCTGTATAACAGGAAATGAAAAAATACACTCTATATTATGGTAATGTGCCTTTAAGAGCACTCAAGAGAGAACATGATAATATTAAAGAACCAGGTTAATCGCATAGGAAGCAAGTGTTCTCAGTGCTTTTTCTAGAATTCCAGACAATTTTTTTTTAATCGTGTTATCTTTTAAGATGTGAGTACTTGATTAGTGAGGAAAGAATAGTCAGTAGTCGTGCCTAGAGATCTCATTCGTTGATTCTGATCTTTGCAAACTGATTCTGACTTCCTTACCTCGACATGTAACTGTAACCATGTGCTAAGACACCAACCCAAGCCAGCAATAGCCTGGAGTTTTGGTAGAATCTAGAATTATATGCAATATTATTTTACTCTTTATTTATTCTTCTGCTTGATAGCAAGTGAACTTTATAAGGGTGTTGATAACTCCATTGTAGCAAATCGACAAATACCAAGTTCCAGTCTCTTGTTTTCATTTCCAGTTGCCACTATTGTTTGGTACATATTTCAAATGTTTTATTCTTCTGTTGGTCAACTCAGTGCTCCACTGCAAGCAGAAGTCAAATATGCAGTGAACTGAAGTCTGCAAAGTGTAAACTGCAGTCTTGTACATGAGAACAAAAACCTGGCTCTTTGTACTTCACAACTTATTTTCCTCATGGTGCGACTGAATTTACACAGCAACAATAGAATTTATTTTCCACTAGGTTTTGTATACCTTTCTGTCTGTATATCAGACTGGAGTTTCACTGCAAATTTTCAACTTGACTAAGATACCACAATTGCAAAGACAGTGGAAGTGTTTAGAGTGTAGCATTTTATGACTGCAGAGCACAGAATTTAGGGAATTGATCATTTTTCTTCTCTTGAGCTAGTGGTTCAGCTTTTGGCAGGTCACTTGCTGCATACAGAGACTGATTGATCTCTCACCGTGTGGAAGTGGCAGGTGCTTGTTAGGCCCTCAGTGGGACTTACTTCAGACTGCAGTGACATCTCTTTCTTCATACAGTATTGTTAATAGGCTCCATCTTTTGGTCTCTTGATCTTTAACCAGCAAACAAAATTGAACCTGTTAAATATATCCAGAATTCCATGTTTTCATTATGATGCTTTAGCACACAGTCACAAACACCTGGAGTTTAAAAGTGAATGAATGCTTGCCACAGGATAGAAGATTTTCCTGTTCAAATTATCTGTAGTCCGCATCCTACTACATTTTAAAAAAATAAAGGTTAAGTAAACAAGATTTTAACTCAAAATATTGCCTTCCCAAATGATGCAATTGCAATTGATGCTAGTTTTTAAAGAACTGTGGACTCATGAATAGACTTCCTGACAAAAAAAGAAATTAATTTTAGAAGGTTTTGCAAAAATGTGTTTAAATCACGGATCTGTTCATGAAATAGAGGTTTAATGATGATCTTAATTCACTTAGGGTATTTGTGAATTAGCCTTATATTTTCTCTGAATCATTTACTGAATTAATTTACCCTCTAATATTAGAAGTACTAATTATCATTTAAGATCTCTGTAGAATATTAGGTTTGGGAAAAACCATCCTGTTATTAAAGAATGCTCTATAAAGCAAATTTTAAGAAAGCTTACAAAATAGATTTTTAAACATCAAGTGGTGAGACTCAGAAGTGATAATACATAAATGCTTCTAATAGTCTTCAGTTAGAAAATTTCACTACAGTCCTAGGGCAAATTTGTCATCCACAACCATTTATGGGATCTTATTTTACCTTTGTCTGCTGGATGGGAAAATGCATGATAAGAACTGTAGAGATCTTTACAGGCTGTGACTGCATCACTTCTCTACTAGTTTTTTTTCTTTGATAAGATATTTTTGGCTCTTTGAATTCCTCAGAAGGTCTGTTTTCATTCCCTAATTGTTTCCTCAAATGTCCTCTGAAATCCCTCCATTTTATAACATCTCCTAGATAACATTTTTAGCAGAATTAAACAGACTGTTCCAAAATTGATTGTATCTTGTACAGCTGTGCTCTACTAACTCAGTAACAAAGGTCTTCACTTTACATGTGCATCAGAAAAGCCTCTTGCAAGGTTATGTTCATCCTAGTCAGTCCCACAGCACTATGCAGTTTTTTTAGTTCGGAATCTAGTATATGATCCTGTAAGAATGCCATTCATCCTTTATACATGTTGATTTAATCTTTTCTTATTCTTTTTTTCCTATTCACACTTTACCAAGCAATCAATATTTTTCTGTAGCAGGGGTCAGACCTGCTCATTTACCTCCTCACACTATTTGCGTTACTGTGTATTTTCCCAGAGACGATGAGGGGTGTTCACTCTTCTGCATGTTACTTATATATAGGCTAAAAATCTTAGGGCCAAGAAGTGGCCTATTTGCAAAAAAATAAGCTTTGGGTTTGTAGAAGCATGGTTGGTGAATGTGCTCCGTTTTTATTTACAATTTGATGGGCAGACAGCTGGCTAGCTTTAATAACTGGTTTGGTTTCTTTCTTAACTTTTATTACTTTTCAAATTCCAGATGTCTCTCAAGTAGCACAATCTCCAGACTGAAGGTTGTCAGAATTTTGGTTGAATTGGGAATTCCTTTGCATGCACAGAGAAAATGTAAATGCTATGAAATAGAAGTTAGTGCATAATATATCTTTATGATCTTCTGGTTTAAAGTGTAGTCTGGGTAGAACACAGTTAACTGGGGCTTTCTGTTTATATTGCATTAAAAATCATGTCTTCTAATTTTGGAAGCTGGTTGGAGAAATTTTCTCCCCTATAAAATTAAAAATCATAGTATGACTTTTAGTAAATAAGAATGTGAGAGAACAATTATGATTGGATCCTGGCTGGTCATAATTTCTCCATGAGTTTTTTAGATGGCACTGATTTTTATAAAAGCTTGGCAATGTTTCATATCACAAGTAAGAAGATTCCAGTTCTACATGTGAATTCTTTACTAAAATTCTAACTTTATGTTTCATTATTTTTAATTTGAAGTACATTATTTGTAGACCTCTACATTAAAACAGATAAGGTAGTTAAGATTTAATTTTGCTGTTGGAGTATTTAATGCCTTCAGCATAAGTTTTCAACTTTAAAACATGGTTCTTTTCCTTTGTTGAAAGAAAGTGAAAACTTCATATAATGATAGTCCATAAGAATTATTCTCTATATGCTTGAAATGTGGCAGTAAAATCAGGGGAAAGCCTTTGGAAAATCCTAAAGGACTGCTTAAGAAACCTTGAGAGTCATGCACATGTCTATCTTGATTTTATTGTAGAAAAGTATATTCATTTAGATAAGTACATGTGACTATGACAAAGTCAATAAAATTTGTAAGTTAATCTGTGAAATCAAAGCTTAGACTGAGTGAAATATTCAACTGAGAATCATAGAACAGTTAGGGTTGGAAAGGACCTTAAGATCATCTAGTTACAACTTCCTTGCCATTCACAGGGACACCTCCCACTAAACCATGCCGCCCAAGGCTCTGTCCAACCCAGCCTTGAACACTGCCAGCAGTAGAGCATTGACAGCTTCCCTCAGCAGCCCATTCCAGTGCCTCACCACCCTTACAGTAAAGAATTTCTTCCTCAGATCCAATCTAAACTTCCCCTGTTTAAGTTTTAACCCATTACCCCTTGTCAGCTCAGTACAGTTCCTCATGAAGAGTCCCTCCCCAGCATCCCTATAGGCCCCCTTCAGACACTGGAAGGCTGCTATGAGGTCTCCACACTGCCTTCTCTTCTCCAGGCTCAACAGCCGCAACTTTCTCAGCCTATCTTCATACAGGAGGTGTTCCAGTCCTCTGATCATCCTCATGACCCTCCTCTGGACTTTTTCCAACACTTCCATGTCCTTTTTATGTTGAGGATGCCAGAACAGCACACAATACTCCAAGTGAGGTCTCACGAGAGCAGAGTAGAGGGGCAGGATCACCTTGCTTGACCTGCTGGTCCCACTCCTTTTGATGCAGCCCAGGATACAGTTGACTTTCTGGGCTGCAAGAGCACACTGCCAGCTCATGTTCATTTTCTCATCAGCTGCCACCCCCAAGTCCTTCTTCGCAGGGCTGCTCTGAATCTCTTCTCTGCCCAACCTGTAGCTGTGCCTGGGATTGCTCTGACCCAGGTGTAGGACATTGTTCTTCTGTTCATTATTCTGTTCTTTGAGGCAAAATATCTAGAATAACAACCACTCCTCCTATCGCTCAAGTAAAAAGTACATTGTATTTGTCTTCTTTCTTGAAGAGTGAGCATCATTTAGAATGCTACTACGAATCTGTAAATGTATAGTACTCAACAGAAACAAGGACATTCTAAAGCATGTAGGAAGATTTATATTCTGCAAAAAAAGACGGATGTCTCATGTTATGGTGGGTTAGCGTTTCAAATTCTGCTAAGCCAAATGTCAGGTATTGTCTTGTTTTAATATGGAATAATGCCTATGAGAACTGTCCTAAATGAGGTCTAAGTAAAAATTAGTACATTCTGAGAAATCTAGTCCTTGTTTTTTCTCTTAAAATCAAATGAATGAGCCTGGCTTCTCTTTCTTATGAACTGTGTCATTTTTAAGGTACCTGAGCTGTACTCCCCAGCATTGTGCTGCTAGTGGGATTTCTGTTTGCCAGCTTGGTGACCCCACAGTATCTTAAATTCCTAGAAATTACATGAAAAAGGGAACACAATGAAATCTGCTCAGGCTAATGTGGAAACACTTTCCCTGAATTCTCAAAAAATTCCTGTCTTAGCTTAGTAATTTCTTCCTAACTGGCCTCAACTGCATTTAAAATACAAACCTAATATCAACAAAGTAGAAGAAATAACATTTTTGTGATTTAATAGCACATCATTTAAGAAGTAATAAATTAGTGTTCTTATACCAGAGAGGCTGCTGCAGCAGCTGTGTTATACAAATGAGTCCATCTCCACTGACAAACTGTTACAGCATGAAGTTAGTATTATCACTTCTAGTAAACATAATAAAGGATAATATTTTTACCTTTCATTTCCAAGTTGTTATGGGGATTTTTTTAATGTTTTGTATTCTGTGAATTTGCATAGACTCTCTGAATTTGTTAACTGCATTATTTATTTAGATAAAAGATGCAAGTTTTGATACTTGTATTAGAAAAAAAAACACAGGGATTTTAACACTTTTGATAGAAAGTACCCACCTGAATATGATTGGTCAAGCTGACATTCATCTGTGTTTCAGATGGGGTAACACAGGGATAGAAAACATTGCCACTACATTCTCAAAGGTTATTTACACTAATTGTGCAACATTAGTATCAATTTTGCTTCAAACTGTATTTCTTACAATCGTTTTAAGTGCATAAATGGTAAATGACTGAAATAAATGAAGAAATATGTAACTCTTCGTTTACCAGCAGACTTTTTAAAAACAAGCCCTTTTATGTTATGCTAGACAAGACAACGCACCTGAAGTTCTTAGCTCAGTAAATGAAGAGGGATGATATTCTACAGGAAAGTAAATCTTGCTTGGCGGTATAATCAGTACTGTACAGTTAGTGCAAATCCAGCTTATGTACAACAATATAAGAATCAAGTCAGCTCACTGCTGCCTTCACAGTCAAGGCCATTTTTGGTGACAAAAGGCACTGCACTTAGTAATTTTAACCTCCTAATCTTCTGAATTTACCTCAGCAATGACAAATATGTTCGTGTTTTAACAAAACGCACAACCTGTCAGATAGTAAGT
This sequence comes from Forpus xanthops, assembly GCA_032466535.1. NCBI lineage: Eukaryota > Metazoa > Chordata > Aves > Psittaciformes > Psittacidae > Forpus > Forpus xanthops. The sequence goes on along the minus strand of JASSUY010032561.1, from coordinate 9,917 downwards.
GTACTTAATGTGCTGCACTGTATGAAGTGCCATTAGGACGCATCTGTATCGTAAAACACACACATTCTTTGCAGAGCTGAGGATTTATTTTGGTTTTACTTGAGGCAGCAGAATTCTGTTCTGGCAAAATTAGAATAGAAAGTCACTTGATTTTTGTCCCCTTTGAGCAATGTGTGCTCAGGAATTGTTAATGTTGTTCATTTTGAAGCTGAAGAGTGGCATTAAGTACTTCACGTCTAGCACTGGGAGTGCTTTCACAAAGAAGAAACAAACAAGGTGATTCTAGTCTCATTTCTAGAAGGGGAATTCAGTTATCACCATGGAAATGAACAGAACAGACAGGAGTTAAAAAATTGGAAAGGCATTTTGAAATTTAATAGAGTTTATTATTTAAAGTTTAATTCCTGGTAAAAGAATTCTTTCTATCTTACCTGCTTACACTGTTTGCTTTACAAAATAGATGATAGAAAAAGTCTAGAGGTATATGGTTCTTATTGTGAGCAGGAGTCACCATTAAAAGATCAAGATTTGCCAACATTTTCAATACAGCAGCATGCCATAATTACTTTTCTATTCTAGGTGCAGAACTAGGTTGTAACTGTTGGCGAATTCAGATTTTTTAATGGTACCTGCTTTAAGTAGCAGCCTTTCAATTACATGCACTAGCAAAAAGCTGCTGATATCCTGTTCTAGCAACCCAGGTATAATAGAGCATTTTAAAGTGCCACATGAAATGAAATAGTGGTGAATAATAAGATAGAAAATATGCTTAAGGAATCACTTTACTATCGTGACTGTATAAAAATTACACAGGGAGACCTGAGGGTTAGCATCTGTTTTTTAGCACACTTCTGTGCACTGCAAACTTAGTATTGTCTTTTGCCTGCAGCTATTTTTGTACTTATTAAGAATCAGTCAATCATACAGTTCATAAACAAAAGAAAAATATTTGGTGGCTGCATATACTTGTATGACTCTCCAAGTGTCCAAATTATGGGTTTCATATACAAGGTGGAAAAAGTTAAAACTTCCTACATTTCCTGTAATAGTATACATATATATTGTTTTTAATGTGACTACATAACATTAATAACTCTGTAACTTTACAGTTTCACTCATGAGAAAAAGAAGTTTTGGTGTTAGATAAGGAATTGCATTTCTTCTTTTAAAATACCCTGAATTATATCTAGGTTTCTTTATTGGTATTCACCCAGCAGTATATTCTCCCAGATACAGGCTGATGTAAATTAGAATCATAGAATAGTTAGGGTTGGAAGGGACCTTGAGATCATCTAGTTTCAACCCGCCTGCCATAGGCAGGGACACCGCCCACTAAACCATGCCATTGAAGGCTTTGTCCAAACTGCCCTTGAGCATCACCAGCGATGGAGCATTGACAGCTTCCCCGGGCAACCCATTCCAGTGCCTCACCACCCTTATGGTAAAGAATTTCTTCCTCAGATCCAATCTAAGCTTCCTCTGTTTACCCTTTGTTACCCCTTGTAACCCCTACGTTACCCCTTGTCCTCTCACTAGATTCCCTAATGAAGAGTCTCTCCCCAGCATCCCTATAGGCCTCCTTCAGATATTGGAAGGCTGCTATGAGGTCTCCACGCAGCCTTCTCTTCTCCA
>JASSUY010032560.1:0-34970 GCA_032466535.1 Forpus xanthops | reverse complement strand
GGGTGGTGAGGCACTGGAATGGGTTTCCCAGGGAAGTTGTGAATGCTCCATCACTGACAGTGTTCAAGGCCAGGTTGAACAGAGCCTTGGGTGACATGGTTTAGTGGGAGGTGTCCCTGCCCCTGGCAAGGGGGTTGGAGCTAGATGATCTTTCTAACCCCAACTATTCTATGATTCTATGATTCTACTCTGTCTCATAAGACTTCCGGTCCTTGGGTCTGCTGATATCAAGGCCCTTTCTCATCACCATTTGAACTTTTGCTTTCCTCTTGCCATCTGCCTGCAAGCAAGAATTTTTTTTGTGATAGCACTGAATTATCCTTAGAAGCTCATTTCAACCTACTTGATGCATACTAATATACTTTGAATGTGTTGTTTGGATTTTTTTTAATACCTATATTTAATGGTCTGAAATTGCTTGTGAAAGGTGATGTTAATCTTTGGGGTGAAAAATTATCAAGTAACTTTAAAGAAAAGCAAAACCAACAAAGAGCTTCTTACTCAAAATCATTCAAACTCCAGTGTACAAGAGTTGAAGGAATCTGACACTGTGGAAGACGACTACCAAGAATGCAGGAAGGAAATCTGTGTCAAGTGAGAAAGGAATTCTAGTCTGCTTTCAGATATTTAAAAACAGTTGTGGAAAATAGAAGTTATTTTTGTTAAATTAAAGCAATTTGCAACAGTGCAGTACCTAGTGAGAGTAGTTCACTTACACACCAGCACTGTGAAAGATGCCATGACTATTAGAAATAGGTCAGGAAGACTGTCACTAGGCCTGTCAGCATCCCTCTCCCAGTTTGGTGGAGGGCTTCTGCCAGGGTGAGGTGGCACAGCATGAGTTGCAGTACTCGGTGCCCATGGTCTTTGCTTGCCTGTTTTTCTGTGGGACCAAAAGCTTTCAAAGCTCTGCTGTCCATATCCACCTGTGTCCGCACTGCTAATGACTTTGGAACTCATTTGCTGATTTCATCTAGACTTGACACAAACATGAAGGAACCTACAGGTTTCAAGAGGTTCCCAATTAGTCTTGAGGCAGAGCCCAAACTATAAAATCAATATAGAAGAAGGAAAAATACATATATGTGACAAATTATGTCAAATTCTTCTACAGGAACTTCATCCTCAGACACCAAAGGCAGTGGTGAGAGGTAAATGCATAGGAAACCAGGCTTCATTTGCTTCGTTAACATGCAGAACTCCTTGTTTTATTTTGAGTGGTAAAACTATAGCAGCAAGTTTCATTGCTGAAAAGGCAGTAGGACCTGGGAAATATATGGGGACATTGGATCTGGCTCCAGCAAAACTGTTTCTAGACCAGACACATTTAGAAGAATATGCATTGCAGTGTCCAAACCTAAATGACCTAATTGCCCTCAAACGGAGATAGTTATGGAGAAATGTGCAATTGTCAAAATACTTGGAAATTTGGATCCTTGGAGCAAAAGTCTGGAGAGCTGAGATAGCAAATGAGCTAATTTTTGGATTTCATTATGAGTGGTAAACTTTGTATTAAATGCCAGGAACAGTCTGGAAATTCCCTTTAAAGATGTGTCTTGGATTAAATGAATGATTTGCAGGCAATTAGTTTTCAGTGAGCAAATTGTCCAGGGACAAGTAGTGTAATAATAGCTACACACTGCAGGATTTTTCCAGAAAAAAAAAAAATAAAGGCAAGACTGAAACTTGTTTAAACATTGAGTATTTTGCTGGGGATTTTAGCTGTGTGAGCTCATGTTGGTCTGCAGCAGGAACAAGACCTGTCCCTTTCCGAATCCACATTTCTGACAAGTGGCCAGTAGCAGAGAGGAGCCCCACAGCAGTAGAGGTGAACCAGAGAATCAGGGAAGCACCAGTACAGGTGGAGGAGACAGTTATTTACTAGCATTTCCATCAGAAGGATCTGCTGCAGAGCTGGACCCATAGCTGGAGAGTGGCAAAATCATTTGGGAAGCCTGCAGCTTGGCCATTGCAGTGATTTACCCATGCTCTGCACCAGCCAGATCCAAGCAAGAAGCTTCATTAGTGTGGCAGAAAGTAGCAAGCCATGGTAGTGAGGAAATGGTAGAGGAAAAATAACATCAGAGAAATCAGCCCTATAGTAAAATGCTTCTCAGTGCTACTGGAGAAGGCAATAGCACAAATATTACACAATGTCTTGAAAGGGTGATGCCTGACTGCACAAAAGCCTCCATTTCCTTCAGAGGAATTAGATCGTTGCTGAGGAGGTGCTGCTGGAAGTGGTCCCTGAGCAGTGTCACTCACACTCAGAGGGACTTTTGTCGCTGATACTCATATTTGCTGTCAGGATGCACTCTGAACCTATTTTCTTTTAGTAAATAGTTTCCTCATTCGAAAAATGAGGTTTCCATCACACTGAAGGTAATTGCAGGTAGAAATCAAATTTTTGAAGTAATTTTTCAAATAGTTTCAGGAGAAAAAGGAATTGAAGTGAAATCACTGGTGCCTTTGGCGTAGGCTCTGCCACTGAGCTGGTAATTGAAGGAAGAGATCATTGACAAGATATTTCAAGGCTTATCTTTCATCTTTTGTTTTTGTTGCGACTACTCAAACAAAATTTTATTTTTATTTCAGTTCAGGGCAGAAAAAGCCAAATCGATCCTATCCCTCTACATAAAGCACAAGTGTCTTCTTCCTTTTTTCATTCTTTTTCTTTTTTCCCATTTTGTCTAGAAAGGAGGAATACACTGTTTTGTTCCTTCATTTTCTAAGCAGGCTTTAGTTCAGCATCCAAAAATGGTTAATGCCTGTCTGGCCCTAACCAGTAGGAAACATTTCTACTTTCTCTGGCTCTCCAGACGTGTATATGCAGAGAGAGAAGAGAGGGAGCTTGCCGCAGGGCTGGAGCAAGCATGGTGCTCCCCTCCCATGGGGCTAAACAGGCCTGAGCACGTGCATGCCAGTGGTGTGGCCCTGTGCAGACTGGTTTGTTAGGAGACAAATTGTAAACCTGCCCTAGCTGAGCGAGCAAGGAAATAGTTGCTCAGGGAAATGTATTTGTCCAAAGGAGATGAGGGTTTCCTATTGCCCTGAGCTTTTAGATGTGTAAGCGTACCTGGTTTTGCGGCTGCAGTCCTGAGTGTGCTGCCACTGAAATAGCCTCCAGGGCTGTTTAGGGTTTCCCAAAGGAGAGACCCTGGTATCTTCATAGCATGCGGTTGGAAATGATATGGTAACAATGGGGAAAAGTTTAAAGGTGATCTGTGTTTAGGTGATGCGGATAAAATCAGAGGATGCTGACAGCAGCCATCAAAAGATAGAAAAAGATAGTGATTAAAGGAAAAAAAAAATATTTGTTGCTGTGGACATAGTAAAAGGGGTCCTTGTATGTGACTGTGAAGAGACAAGGAAGGAGAAAAAAATCTGGAGAGATTTACATGGCGTTAAATTGCTTTGTTTTTTAACGTGACTGGCTAGGATGTGCTGTGGATCATGGGCACTACCTTAGGCTCCACAGAGGTGTTGAATAAAGCCGGGGTGGAAGTGTTGTGAGGGATTGATCTGCCCACAGCTCTAAGTTCATTTTCTCATGACACTGTGAGCCCAAACAGCTCCTACCAACCAGTTCATCCTGGCTGCTCCCTCCTGTCCTATTCCAGACTGGCCCCATGATCCACAAGGCCATGGAGCTGGCTGAGGCATCTAATCTTCCTGGAAGATAACCTGATTTTTTTCAGCTCCATGATCCACTTCACAGTGTTGTGGCAACACACATAAGGGAGGGGTAGAGGCCAGAATGAGCAGCAGGGTGTGGGAATATTCTAGTTAGATATTGCCATTAAGGGTAGAAGCCTGTCCTTAAATGTCACTGAAATTTAGAGAAAGTGAGCACCACTTTTCTTACAGGATCACTGTGAGAAACAGAGTGAACTTCTTTCAGAAATTGATTTAAAAATGAAGCATGGCTTCCAATTCAAACATGCCAGCACTGATAATGTAGCATCTCAAGGCCCACGGAAAAATGAGTGTCTTTTGGTGGCAGCTGGGATGCTGTAGGCAGCACTGAAGCAAAAGTTTCCAAATAGTCTTCAAAAAAGAAGTCATTTGTCTGTTTTTCTCCCATGTTCTGACTCATTAGTGATCACATTTTCTACCTAAACAAGAACCCTTTTTAAAATGTAATCAAAATTACATCAAAAGTTAGGGCTTTAAGCAAAATAGAAATGTATCGAGACTGACACTAGTAAGCAAAATAGAAATGTATTGAGACTGACACTAGAAGTGTGGGTGTTGATAACTCCAAGACATTTACTTGTAACTACTGTCAGGATTTTGAAATTCAGCTGAGTCGAGAGGTTTCATGAGGCAGCTAGTTTAGAAACATTTGAAGTTGGGTAGTTGTTCCTCAGCCTTAATTGCAAGCAGAAAGAAAAGCGTGTTTGAAACAACAATCTCCTCTTTTCTCTGTGTCCCAATGAGCAAAAGGCAGGCTTTAAAGAAGACTTTGTTGCGGAATTTCCACTCCCAGCACTGGAGGATTATAGCCCCACTTCTATTTTTTTCTCTTTTTTTTTTCTTTCCACTAGGGGAGAAAGGCAAGTTCACTGTAAGTTGAAAAGCAAACAACCAGGCTAGGAATTTCAATGTACAAAGCCGATGGACGCACATGGCCCTGTTTGGGACACTTGGGTAGGTCTCCTTAACCACAGCTTGTTTTGCACTGTGTATGACTCCACGCAGGCCATTGTTGCCATGCACCTGTCTGTAATTTTGGGGGTTCATCTACCTCCAGCAAACTATATTTAAAAACCTCAGTGCTGATTAGAGGGAAAAAAAAGTTCAGGGGAAGGGATTTCCTAGTTCACAAATAAGAATGTGCAGTGGAGCACTCACTAAGTAAACAGAAAACATGGGCAGCTGAGAGAAATCAATTTAGCTGAACAAACAATGTTCCATGTAATGAACTACTAATTATCCTTTTATGCCATGTCAATCTGAGTGATTACAGAGCTGTGCAGTTTAATTTGACGTTTGAGCATTGCCTTGCTCCATTAGCCTCATATAAAGCTACGACACGTTGAGAGGAATTAAAAAAAAAGTGGTGGTGGGCTGGGGGGGGAAGGGAGCTGCATTTATCCAGAACCAAGTAGGCACCTGTAGCAGCCATGGCAAAAAGAGCTTCTGCAGTTTGTATCCTTTCAGCTTTTTTAATTCTTGATTGTGGTGAAAGGGGCAGCACTTGGGAGACACGAAGGAGTGTGTCTGCTGCTCGCAGAAAACTCCCTCAGTGTGTTGATAATGTCCCAGATCCTTAGACCCTGCATTGAATTATCATGAAGGGTTAGAATAAATAAACTGCGTAGATCAGACGCACATTCAGATCAAGGAGAAAGCAAATAGTAAACAGTACAGTGTGGGAGCAAACATCTTTTCCTGGATACTTCCTTATACTGGCAATTTGCACACAGTAGGTAAATCAAATCCCTAAGTGCCTGCAAAATCTCATGGTTAATCTGGGACTGAAGGACATGTATTATAAATACTGCTTTATTATCATACTGTTTGTCCAACTACCTGTACTGATAACAGGATTAGAGGGAATTAACATATGGAGAAAGTTAAAGACAGTTTATTGGGATATACATTACAGCTATTAACTCTCAGAGTACCAGTGGAGTACTTGTAGTCTGATATAGAGCTACATATTTTGGACTAGATTTTTGTTTCACAATAGGTAAGTCAAGCCCAACATCCCCAAAGTTCTAGGGGAAATTTCCATGAGAAAGGTGCAGATGCAGGGAAGACCATGTCCTGTGTCTAGGTAATACACCAACATGTGAAACAGTGTCACAGGGGATTAATATGAACCCACAGTGCAATTGCATTGACAAGTTTAAGGTAATTTAAGCACAAATTGAAAAGCAAATATTTAAAAATCATTTGGTGTAATACCTGACATTTCTGCTATATACCGCACTGAAATACGTGCCATGACACCCTCCAGCTTCCCTCTTCTTACTCTGTGAACATAGACGAGAACTCCCAAGTTGGGATAATATTTTAAGAAATGTCTTTTCAAACTATCTGTTTAAATCTCAAGGAGAATGAGTAGCAATTTGAATGGAAAAAGAAAGAAGAAAGGAAAGAGTCTCACTAAAATTGAAAAACCCAAAGACTGACCCAGCTACCTTAGCTCAGACATAACTCCTACGAGACCAGATCTTTGGCAGGGGTTAATGAAAATTCCTTCTTATGTCAGTTATGGATGGTGCCTGAATATAGTCACAGGTGTGGTGGCCCCTCTCACTTGCTGTTGACACACAGCCTGCTCTTCATTTTGGCCATCCCCAAGGTGATCCTCAGCATCTCCATCCTGTCTGCCTTTAACTATTGATTTTTTTTTTTAGTTCTGCTGAGAAATATTGCTTTGACAATCCTAAAGCCTGTGGGCTTTTTATCTGCCACAGAAGTACTGCAGAAGTGGAAATTTTCCTGACATAGCCTTGCTGAAAAGCTGAAGCCCCAACATCATTCAGCACAGGTGCCTGGGTGTTTGGACACCTGCCTGCTGCACATGCCATGGCCCTCAGCCTCGTTGTTTGGAGTTTTTACATAGGACTCAGCCACCTACCATGTGATACTGGTTTCTTGTTTGTTTTTTCTTAGTTTTGGTGGTTATCCCATTGAGATGGTTTGAAGCTGAGCTGAATTTCAGCTTTGCTGCAAGGCATGACCGAGCTGCAGGCTCTTACCCCAGAGCTGAACTGGCCCCTCTGTTCCTAATGTGTTGTAGACACATTGGAGCCTTTCTTTTCTGTGCATTTGTAACTCCCATTGATGCTAATGGCTGTGACATGTGTCTATCCAGTGGAGAATAGACTGCATTGACTACAGCAGTTCCCCGACCTTGAGTGATGCTTGTCACCTGATTAAGCCAAACTAATGAGGCACGACCAGGGCCAGTGGGAATGTGTGAGACTCTAGAGTGGAGTTGCAAAAGCTGGTGGAAAACTGCAGCTTTTACCAAGGGCTGAGTTCTGTTTTACCAGGCAAAGACACCAGATGCCATGGGATTGGGTGCACAGTAATGGGTGCTGTAATAGAAATGAACAGCACCGAGAGGGTTCACTAATGCTGATGGTAGCACCACAAACTGCTCTTTTGTAATCGTAATTATATGTGAGAGTGTCTTGTGTGCTCAGCAAGGTTTTCAGCTAGGTTTGGTCTTGCCTTTTTGCTCAGCGTTTTTCCACAATGGGTCCTGAAGTTGGCCCTGTGGCTCTTTCTCTGGGACATATGTATGGGTGCATTTTTGGGTCTTTAGCAGGCAGCTCAGAGATAGCTAAGGCAGGCAGCATCCTTTTCACATACATTAAACAGCACTACTTTGGGAAATGGGAAAGGAGGGAAAAAGCTGAGATCCTGCAGTGAATGTTTCTTGCAGGTTACCCATACTGCAAGAAGAGGAATCACCAGAGGCACAGCTCCTCTGCTGTGTGATTGCTCTTCAGTGCATTGCTGACCACTGCCTCCAAATGCAGAGCATTCAGAAAGAGCTGAAGAAGCGTGCAGGGCTGGAGCTTCTTTTGCTTTGCCTGGATCATCCAAATTGGGCCAAATGCAAGAATGCAGACTTAAGGTATGTGCTTAGGAGCCTAAGTCTGAGCATAATGGTGTGCGTAGAGAAACATGTTGAGAGGAAAATCAGCTTTAGGAAGAGGCTGACACCTAACAATCTAGGAGCCTGGTAATGACCTCTAAGAACAGATGTGTACCCCGCAGAGATACAAGATGCTGCTTGCTGAACTGAGGCCAGCAGCCCTGGCCTTCTTGCAAAACACCGCATCATCAAGAGCCACTGTGTCCATGCAAGCACACAACCTAGTAGTCCAGAGCCAGCCTACAAAGGCAAGATAGGTCAGATGTAGATCATGAGAGAAAATAACATTTTAAAATACATAAATAAATAAACGAAACTCCTGGTTCAAGACCTGCTGTTTTGGAGAGCCTGGTTGAGAATTTGCCTGTACTTACCTCTGTACTTTACCTGCTGGTACATTCCAGGTCAGAGGGCGATTATATTTTTGTCACATTGCAATACTTGACTTTATGTAAGTGCTGCTAAGAATAAAATTAGCAGTGGGTGAAAAACATCAGTTTGATATCTAAATTTGGAACACTTGATGAATAAATCTATTAACTTCGTTGTGGGGAGAGAAAAGAATAGCAATCCTTTGTTTAAAGAAAAGATAAAATAAATATAAAGTAAGAGCTGATTGCCCCTCTGGTTTTCTGAGGTAGGTTTTTTAATGTTCTCTTGTTCCCTTCAGTGGATAAATTTTAATTGACTCTTATCTATGGGACTCTGACTTGAGAAGAGTCAGTTGCATCTGAGAGGATTTGTCATGATTAGCAAATGCTTTCAGCATTTGCGAAGGGAGAGATCAAAAGAGGAAAGAGGGTTTGTCTGCTTGTCCTCCCAAAAGGCAGGCTCCTGCCAGTTGTTTGGCACCACCACTGTCCTCGCTGACATAGTCATAGTGGACAGCCCCCATCCCAAGACACTAAATAATCAGCAGCAAGGCTGTGATGGGAGCAGCACAGGGTTCTCCAAAGTTTGGCAGAAGTTCTCCTTCTGTCCTACATCATAGGCTATGTGTGACTGTGTACTCCAATCAAACCCCATGGTGATCGGAATACACAGAAGAGTCTTCCAGCTTTGTTCAGAGCTGTAGGGAACACTGCCATTTGCACCTTGCAAGGCAGGTGTCTAATCTACTACCTGCCCCAAAGTTTAGCACAAGGTAGTAAAGTCCTTGTCATAGACCATCACATTTTATGGCAAGCACCATCTTCCTTTGCCCAGCATCTCTGGCAGCTGCACCCACCACTTTTCTTAGCATATCTAGAATGGGCCATTTTTACCTTTATTGGTAAATTAGAGATTATTTATTAATCACTTGAGATTGAAAGCAAGAGATTAAAAATGAAAAAAATTATTAGTCAGATACTAGAATATAATAGTCCTGGTCTGTCTTAAGAGGTGATAATTTCCTAGTCATCTCATCTCTTTTTCTCTTGAGGTTCCTTATTTTTGTTCCAGCAATTAGAGCTGCCTTCAACTATTCCTTCTTTCCTCTCATCCTCATTCTCCTCCCCAGAACTTTTTGGAGTAAGAATCTGGCATACAAATGTGAATGTCTTGTTTAGTTCTTCAAGTGGCAGCCTTGGGTACTTAATGACCATTTCGCTCTCCTGTTTAATACTAAAATAGCTAGGCATGGAGGAAAGGCAATACATAAACTAAGCAAATGTTATTTATGTTCTTCCTGTAGCTGCCTTTTTTGGACACCTATGGGTCATTAATTCCTTTGCTCCCAGCCAACCTGCCAGCTAGGATCTCCTACCCAGTTTGAGCTGTTACCTTTGTGTGGGCTGCTGACCCATTCCCACTAAGCTATGCTACAGGATGTGTTCAGGAGGAATCAGTACTCTTTGGATGTTGCTAGCTTTCTGCTTAGAAAAGAAGTGATATAAGTGATGCAGTCATAACACAGATAACCATGAGTTCTGTTTCTTTTCACATCCTACCCTCCACATATTGACAGTGTTAAATGAGAGGGTATTATTACTTTGGTGGGGGCATCAGGCCATGCTAGCCACTGCTGAAGAGACGCTTACAGCTATGGAGTAACCGTAGATCCATCACATAAAAGCCCAAAGGTGTTAACTGCAACCTTCAAGAAGCAGCCTCTGCTGATGGAAAGAAGATCAGCGTCATCCCATGACACTGCTGTTCCTGTAGGTAGTGAATTTAAAAGAAAACAGGCTGAGGAATGAAGCATGGAAATCCTTGCTGATCAGGAGCAAGACTAATTTTCTGCTTTAAGATCATTTGCTCAGCTTTTTATTTCCAGTGTTTCCAGTTGCCATATCAACCTGAGAAATTTGCCTGTCAATTGACAGCATATTTTTCAACAGAAGATTTAAAAATTTAGTTGCATCATTACCAGCATCTGATTGCTAGGATTTCACTTTATCTTATTCTATTCCCAATATTTACTCTCCAAGCAGATTAGCATATGACCAAGGATCCACACCCTCCCTTTAATCAGGTGCATCTCAGGTTCAGAATTCCATGTGTAGAGTTAGGGTCCAGGTCGAAATGCAGCAGACATGAGTAGCAGGGATAAAGCCTGTGAGGCACATCATTCCCTGGTGGCAGGCTGGGAAAGGCCACAGGCATCAATAGAAACACTCTGTCTTTAGCTAAGGAGTAATTTCAGCTTTTATGTTGCTCCGAAGGGCAGGCACAGAAGGCACAGTTGAGGGCAGGAGAGTTGTGGAGGTTCCTCCTGGCTTTACGATTGTATAGTGTGTGGGGTTTCTTGGAGCCTTCATCTGCCTGTGTCTCCCTTCCAGCACCATCAGGATGGGGAGGAGCAGTGTGGACAGGGAGTCTGCACCCATTCATGATGGTAGTCAAAGACCTCTATGTTTGTTCCTTCCCTCCGCCCATCCACATCCTTTCTCCATCCCATCCTCGGCCATTCCTAGGCCACTGGTGTAAATGAGGACTGAATCTGGCCCAGTGCAGTTAAATTTGCAGGGACTTTCTGCAGTAAATATATTGTTTGATTTGTTATAGGTTTGTGGTGGCTTTTTTTTCTTTAAAAGGAATAAGAATGGAAAATAAGAAAGTCAAAAAGCCCTGAATCCTTACCTTTTTAAACTGGAGACAACGTCACAGCAGGACATAATGGCTTGTTGTGGTGGTTGAGGTTTGCTTGAGAGCCTGGATATTTATGTAATGAGAAACACAATTCCTGCAAAGAACGCTGTTAAAACTTTTCAAAATTTCAGCTATAAGCCATTTTTATTGCTAATAATATGGCTAGATTCTCCTTTTGAAGAAATTGGGAATGTTTGACAAGAGGAAAAATGGAGAGAACTTGAGGCACCATACTCTGTATTTTCCATTTACCTTGCTTGAAGCTTGAACAACACATGTGCCACAAATGATTTGTTTATTCCTAAGAAGCCCAGTCTCCATTCTCAGGCATATAATGGGTTATTCGAATGAAAGCTTTAATAGATTGTTGGAGATCTGATAACAATGCAGCAAGAGAAAGAGATACGCAAATATTCAAAATTAAACAAACCAGCTCCTACCCTTTGCCTTTGGAGGTGCAGTTTCAAATCTGGGTGGTGTCACCAATGCAGGGAGTTTTTTAGATACACCTCTCTGGAGAACCAGTTCCTTTTTCTCTCTTCCTGCACACCTCCCCTTTGCCTTCACAAAGCTTTCACATTGTTTGAAATATTTTCTGCCTGTAGTACTCATGAGTAAGGAGATCCCTAACTGGAGCTGAAGTATGTGTTCTGATTTGAGAGCCAGGATCAGGAACATTGCTGGTTAGAACATTGCTCCTGCTGTGCTAGTTGGCTCCAAGTCTTCTTAAAGCAAATACCTCAACCTCGATATATTCTCCTGGGCATTTCCCCATACTGTAAAAACAATTTAGAAAAGTGACATAGTCAAAAGCTTGCAGAGAGTAGAGCTGCAGTCCAATTTGGAGTTACAGTCAAATAAAACTTTATTCTGACCACACTGCAATACAAATTAGGGGCTTCACTAGTTCTTAACGTAGCCCCTGTTCCTCTCTCTCCCTGTAATGTGCACGGGAGCCAGGCCAAAAAATCACTTCAAAAGTGTAAAAATAACATCATCCACCTGACCACTGACACTATGCCAGCAGCTGCTGTGCACACTGAACAGCAGGAAAATAATAATTTTACATGAAAAACACCATGAAAGTTTTAAGTGTCTTCTAAGCTCTTGTAAAATTGCTATTATCGTGTCCAACCCCCAAGGATTTTCACAGTTATCAGTTTTGTTGTGTGGATCTCAAAAAAGGCAGTGCCTGAAGCATGGGCCATGTGGTGGATCACAAAAGCGGCAGCAGTAGCATCGCTGTGCCTGGCTACAGTAGTTCCACATGCACCTCTGCTCTGCTGCAGGCTCCCAGCTCAGGGGTAGAAATTCCTAGAGCACCCTTGTACCTCTGACACCCTATTCTCTGTGCTCTGATCACAAGAGCTTTGAACCAAGGCTTGCCCCTTGCTCCATCATTAACTTCTGGTGAACCAAATGTTGCCAACAGCGATGAGTGGGAGTCAAACTTATGTATTTCCATATACCTGCAAACATCTAGAAAAACCCTGAGCTACAGTATGAGCAATTAGAAGTGAAGAGAGAGACCAATATTCAGAAGGAAACATGAAGAGGTCCTTGCTTTGGTTGCGGTATGTGGACAATCTTCTGGATGTAATAGGGACCAGAGTATGCTGGAAGTAGTGTGGGAAGGTGGGTTTGCATTTCATAGGTTTGATGCTCTATTTCTTTAAAGTTAGCCAAGGCTAACATCAGATACTCTGATGAAGTATCTGATGAAGGCAGATGAGGAAAAAGGTTTCAGAAAATAATCTAATTTAGCTAGTAGTTTATTTCATAGGTAAGAAGGAAAATGCCCAATAACCCAAATGAAAGGGAAGATCTTCCCATACAAGCATGAACAGTATCATCCAGAAATGTTTCTCAAAACCATATTTTATGAGAGTGCTTGCAGTCATAGCCAAATCCCATATTTGAATGTGGCTAGACAATTGGATTCTACTTGGAATTAAAGGCGATCTCTGAAAACCATGGCCATGTTTAAACACGAACCAGGCCATAAGCTTCTTATGGGCTGTGGTTATAAAAAAATGGCTGACTCACAGTGGGAGAGGATTGGGTTGGAATGTTCCCATGCAACCTTCCCTGTTTTCCAGAGATGCCCAGCCTGTTCCTAGAGGTCCTGAGCATCCAGTGCTCCCATACTGACACTTGCATCCCTTGACATTTGCAGATAGTAGTTCTGAAACACCAACTTAAGGACTTCAGAAAAGAGACGTTTCTTTTGCTCTATCAGTAGCCACAAATGAGAAGAAAGAAAATTGATTTCTTCAAAGTTTTCCAAAATGCATGCCCAATTCGAACAAATAAGTACAGTTTCCTTGCAAGTGTGAGTCCCAGATCACAGCTAAGACTAGCATGGACTTCCCTAGTAGAATCACCAACTGCATCATTTCTGCATTGAGCTAAGCAATGTGCAAAAGCAGATTTGTATAGGAATTTTCCAACTGAGCATTTTTCTAATTCAAAAATGTTAATCAAAAACTGATACATCTTGGGGGAAGCTCCTGATTTTGACATAATTTAAACTTGTCAATTTAAACATTTTGACTTGGTCAGCATTTTATAATGAAAGATGTTCTTTTTCAAATAGAAACACATGATTCTATAGAAAATATATTAAGGAAACAATAACATTTAAGTGCAAAATAATTCCCAAATGTTTCATTAAGATCCAAATGGCATCTAAGCAGGTTTTGTTTCTTTCAGACTACCAGACTACTATTTAAGAAATATATGTTGCCATTTATAGTCCTGTTTAAGACTGGGGAGAAAATGTGAGATTCTGAAATTTTTACAAGATTGGAAAAGAGTTTTCCACCAAGCTTTCTTCAGATGAGTTTGCAGAAATCCTTCTATTTTCTCCTTCCTCCATGGCTCTGTTACCATGCAATTCTGTTCACAGTGTTCTTCAAGACAAAATCTGAGCCAGGCTGAGATTTGTGCTGATGGTGAGTGCTTGCCTTTATTATTTTCTTTTCCTTTTCTTTAAATAAAACAATTTCCTAGGGCATTGAAATGGGGCCGATAAAAAGCTTTTAAAATACATTTTAGTAAATAGTTTGAAACCAGACCATAAAGTCTCGTAAATGTAGGTTTGCCCTTAATTGTACCTCACTAACAGCCCATTTTCCTTATCCTCTGCAACCAGTCTCCTTTTTCTTAAAGAGCAAAACATGCTGTATGCTACTTTTGAAAGGTTTGTGGGGTTTCACGTAGATGGAGCAAGATCTGTAGGTAAACAGTGTCACCTAGTGGATAATTGGCGCGAGTTTTCCCAAACGGGAAGTTTGTCATCGTGGGTTTCTCACTTTGTCCGAGAAAAATATTATCTCAAATCGGAAAAAGCCTCGTACTGAGAAATGGAATTATTTCCAAATCACTACAAAACCAAAGATGCATAATGCGGTGGCCAGCACTGAGCTGGAATATATAAGTCATGTGCACTGGCATGGATCCAGTCACATCAGCAGGTACAAAAATGGAGAGCAGATTCTCCAGCTAAGTGCCTGAATAGCAAAAGGTTAAAGCAACACAAAGTGCAATACTTATTTCCTGGATGTGTAAAGGTATACTAGGATCCATGTTGTCTCCTGCACCATCAGCTGCCCCTTTCCATGCACAGAAAAAAAGGAATGTCAGTAGGTGCCTTTGCCATGTGATTAGCTGAAGCTCCTGAGCAGTAAAAGTAAAAAAATCACAAAGTGCTTGGGGTGAGAGATCTGAGAGAGAGCATCTGAATGCTGGACAAAGAGTATAATCTCCACGGAAAAATATCTCATCCTGAGAGAGTGAGATGATGTCTTTGAGGATGTGGTGGTAGGTACGTATGAGAAAAGCTGCCTAGAGAGAGGAGGCTTGAAGAGCCTTCTTGAGTTGGAAGTAACAGGTTGGAAATTCAGGGCATGATAGCCTCAATGGCTAAAATGCTTCAGAAGGAAGAGTATGCTCCTGAAAACTAAACTGAGACTGGATATCCTGAAGACCACTTACAGTACTTAAGGTAACTAGTACAGTACCTCTTACGGTACTTAGTACAGTACCACTTGCTAAGTACTTAGTACTTACTTTCTAACTAACTAACAGGATCCCCCAGAGTCACGCTGAATTTGAACCAAAGCACTGAAGGAAGAAATTAAGATAAACAGAATTGAACTAAGAATGATGTGGCGAAGAGTTCTTTTGGTTCCTAGGGAAAAAAAAGGGGGGTGGGGAGGAAGTAGAATTCAAGCAACAAAGGTGAGAACTCAGGTGACTTGATTCTAAACAAAACAAATATGAGCTTGCAGCTGACTTTGTGTTGGGTGGGTAGGAAAGTGGAGGTTTTGTGATCCTCTCTCAGTATCCCCACTTTGTCCTTCTTTAGGAGCATCACTGCAGTTTGTGAGCAGATAATGGGAGCAGGGTTGCACACCTCAACTCTATAGTTAAAAATACATTTGTTTTTTCTGCAAATCCTTGTTTCTTTTCTTACACTTTAATGTAGCTGTTTCCCCTACAGTTCCTCTTGAGGGGCAGCAAGGGTGCAGCACTGATGGGAAGGGAAGGCAGTGAGGACCCTGCCAATGAGAGAAGGGAAATCATTCTGCCTCATACATTTGGTCAGGATGGTTCTCTGCTGTTATCACTCAGTGCAGGCAGATATGGTCCCTTGGCTGCTGCTGGGTGATGGGGTAATAAGATAATTCATCTGGGAAAGGCTCTGGGGAGGCTTCCAGTCCAACCTCCTGCTCAAAGCAGTGTCCTCTGTGACCAGGGCAGGCTGTTCAGCTCAAGCATCACAGAATGGAGAAAGATGGCACAACCTCTTAGAGTAACCTGTTCTAAGGCTTGACTATCTTCATGGTGATACAATTTTTCCTTATATCTAGTCAGAACACTTTTCTGCCAGTTTATATATGTTGTCTCTTATCCATGTTGATCAAGTGTTTACCATGAACCCCTGGGCTGGCTTCTCTGATGAAATCTGCAGGTTTGCTGTCTTGGTCAACTACTCTACCTATAATTAAAGCAATCCCTGCCAAGAGCTCTGTCATTGGTTACATGGCCCTGACACAGGCAAACCCATGATTTCAGTGGTTTCATTCACGACTTGTATGAGAGTGGCTGAGAGCAGAATGGAGATTCTGTATGTTCCCTATGGAAAATTCTTCCCAGCATGCTGGAAGCTAATTGGAAAATGCATTTGTGTAGTGGCAGAGCGTTGAGGCTTCAGTCATGGTCCTGCTGTGTTCTGCAAAATCAAACCCAATATATTCCATCTCCAGAGGTTTGACAAGGGATAACACAGGACATGGAAAGGGACAGGAGCACAATTGAGATCTTAGAGGTCCATTGATAAAGGACATGAAGGAGAGAAAAAGCATGGTTACAAAAGTGGCTCTTTCCTGTCCAAGAGGCAGCAGGCAGGAAAATGTGAAAGTGCCTGACTGAAAGTTCAAAACTTGGCCTGCAGGATGTTATCAGCTTATTAACATAGAGACCAGTCATGAAGACAGGAGGATTATGTGAGGTGGTGAGGAAGAGAAAGGTGAAGAGTGATACCACCCACCTGATCAGCAGGTACTGCCGTGCACTAGCTATGGAAGCATTTTCAGACTGAACATTTAGACCCAGGTCTTACACTGACATGGATGTGGTCAAAGCAATAAGCCAGGTTTTTTTTGAAGAATGTATGAATTAATGTAGAATTGCAGTCAATATGACAACTATCTAATTTTCATAGTTCAAGAAACCTGAACTCTAGCATTTAATTACCTTCCAAAGAAAAGGAAAACACTGATTTTTATGTCAGGTTGTTCTGCTAAGTTTATGTTTGGCCTCTGTTTTCTTCATTTTGTCATGTACCAAATGGATGGTCTGTCATTCTTCTCCAAAAGGTTGAAAGTGATTACCATGAAAAGCCCATGTAGCTCTTTGTATATGGGCACGCTAAAATATGCTGCAAGTTGCGACCCTTTCTCACCTAAGGATACACTCTGCTTCCAAACCAAACAGTAGTGTAACTGTATTTGTTCTGTTTGTTGCAATCTTCCTTCAATCTATTTCATTTTTCTTTTTTGTACTAGACTTCTTGGACCAGTTCTCACTTATTGAATCAGTGGAAGGCACCATCTTCTAGTGGGCATTAGCTGTCATGGACTTACTCACATCACTTTGATGGCTGTGCTTCAGTTTACTTCATTAATGTAAATTCTACACTGACTTTCCACAGTGCATTTATTCTTGGGATCCTTTTTAGCTCTCTTCTCTTAGATAGTAAAACTAGTACTAAATCAGATGTTTTTCATTCTTCCCTTCTCAAAGAAGGGTGATACTAATTTCTTTGCTCATTAAAGTGTAAATGGAGAGAGATCCTGTGGAGTTCAGTGATACTATGAGACATAAAAGCATGTATGAGGTCAGAAGCTACAAGTGCAAAAAAACAGTGAGCAAAAAGACTGAATGAATCAAGGATGTGACTCCTGGGAGCAGCAGAGGGAATAAACAGAAGTAACACTCAAAAAAATGCTACTTTCATCAAGAAAGACCTCCTCCTCTAGATATCTGTTAACTCTTATATTAAACAAATAGAAATTTACCTATTCCATAGAATCCCTTTTTGCTTCTTTATGGAGATGATCATAGTAAAGCCTGGGCTTTAAATAAGACAATAATTTAAAAAAGTAACATGTTCCACAAGGAAATCATAATTTCTTAGGGAAGAACATCTAGCCTGAAGTCTGAAGAGGGCTGGCATATATCTGCAACAGCGTGTAATGACAGCCCAAACATGTTTACATCCCAGCCTGAATCTATCATCCCTGCTGTCATCATTCCTGCTGGATGCTCATGCTTGGCCTCCTGGCTGTGCATGCTCCCCTACCCATGTGCTCTAATGGCATCATGCCAAGCCCAGGGTGGGCTGCCAGGTCCCTCGCGAGTGCAGGTACTGTATAAGGAGGGGTTTTGCCAAGCAGCCTGCCTAAAGCTGAGAGTGCTGTTGCCTGTGTAATAAATTTTCTTCCCTCTGCAATAGCAGCACACACAAGTGCTCCTTAGCCTCATTTGGACTAATTTATACACACATACAGGCCAAATGCTGGGAGGAAAAGACTGCATGGGCAACCATCATTGCCAAAAAACCAAACTGCATTGCTCAGGTAGATGGGGAACCTCTGGCGACTAAGAAAGGATATAAAAATATAATCAGATTAACATCCATCCCTCTGGCTGTCTGGACAAATAAAGAGGCAGTGTAAGCAGCAAGCTGAGGAAATGGGCTGGTCATGAAACACCCTGTGTGCATGCACAAACATAATATTTGGTTTGGAAAGTTTCCATTCCTGTTCTCTTTGAATGTGAAATTGGGCTTCAGAGTTAAGTATTGCCTGGAATGTTTTTTTTTATTATTATTTTTAAAACACTATTTCTGGACAACATATTCTATTTCTGATTTGCAAAAAAAAAAGTTAGGAAATCTTCACTTGGCTTGCTTCTAAGCATGTCCTTTCTTTTAAATGTTAAACTCTCCCACTTTGTTGTTTCCACTATCCATTGGCTGTCTCCAGTAGTTCCGATTTGAAGGAAAATAAGTTTTTTCTAATCAGCTCTATGAATATAGTCCATGGAGGACATCTGTTGACTCCAGCTCCAGTAATACGGTCCATGATATAGTGGCATAGCAAAACCACAACACAGTATTTCAACTTTAAGAAGAAAGGGTGGATGGAAAGGATGTGTGTATCCTCTGCCTGAATATTAAAATGCAGCTGCTAGTGCTGCAATACCAGAGCACATCTTTTAACCATTAAACGATCAGTGCAAAATAAGAGAAACACAAAGCTTATAAGCTGTCTATCCTTCAAAGTGGCCTCATCCACTAAGTAAATTTTAAGGAAATATGAAGAACTAATAATTTCATCTTACTCAAAAGCAAAGCAGCAAAGTAAAACCAAAACAAAAACCACACAGCATGTTTCTAAAGCTCTCTGTTTAAATCAGCTTCTCAGCGTGCATAGGATTTGGTTATATCATAAGCTATTTCTCAGTGTGATTCAGCTTAGGACATTGGGTTGTGTGAGGCTTCAGGACTTTAACAAATTTGAAGGGAAAGACTGGAGAAACTATGAAAGACTCCACATTTCCTCAGCTTCCTTCCCAGCTGGCCATTCAGATTTGCCAGGAGTGCAATAAAATAAGCTTTTTATCTCCATCACCAGTTCACATACAGTCCTGGGGGGAGCTGTGCCTTTCCATAAGAAAATATCTGGGACCTTTAGGAACTGACTCTGAGCCAGGGGCCATTCAGTTGTATCTCCAAAATGTCAGCAGGTCACTTTAACATGAAATGGCCATGTAAAAACTCACCACTGCTGCTGACTTTACTGGTTTAAGGCTGACTGGCTGTAGACCCTAATTTGCTCTCCTGATCCTTGGGGCAGGCTACCAGGCTAGGACATTAGCAAGGCAACTAGGAGGAGGTGGCACCACTTCTGTACATGTAGAACTTCAGACTCCAATGGTTTCACTCCAGCACCTTTCTCAATAATAAATGTAGTGAAGATTCTTGTTCGTGTTCCAAAGGCAGCATTAAATGGGATGCTTTAAGCTGAGAATATCTTCCCAACCCTTGGAAAGGGTTAGACACAAACCTGATGTGGGCCTAGTGGGTGATTGCCATCAAACTAAGCAGCTGTGTTCAGCTTGTCCTGGATTTCTTTGTATGAAACAGGGGATTCATAAAAGGAAATGCTAAGGCCACACAGGTTGTCAAGTTATGTGTCTAACCAGGTGTAATGACTAAGGTTTTGTAGGCAAGCGGCAGTTAAAGAATTAAAAAACAAATCATGAGTCAAATCCATCCCTAATGCAACTCCACCATCTTTAGTAAAAGGTATGCCTGTATGAGTCTGGCCCCATGTCTCTCACTCAAAAAACAAAGCAAAATACCTTCTCGAATAGAATCAAATGGGAAAGGGAGAAGGAAAAAGACATAAAATCTTTTTTCTAACCCACATTAAAAATAATCACTTTTTTGTTTCACAATGGGGCAGAGAAAACCAGTCCTACTGCACACCAGAGTACAATTTCCTCAGCCTGTCACACAGGGCAAAAAAATGGCATAACCAAGAGGTCTTTTTCATCTCTGTTCAATTGCAAATAATACAGGGAAGAAGAGAAAGCACATCTATGTATCTCTATCTATATATCTATATAAATGTCCAGATATGCTTTCCCTTCTTCTCTGTATCTATAATCCATATTATTATTGTGGCCCCTAGGTTGATTATGTCACCAGTGTGAGATCTGGAGGTATTTATGAGAAATTTTGTGCAAACACAGAGTGATTCAGAAAAAAAAGGATTATATTCCTTCTGTTTATTAGACCTATTGCTTAAAAATAGCAAAATATATCTGTTTTAAATACCTGCTAGAGTTTTCACTGCTGTGTCGTGTTTTCTGTCTCAGCTTTTTCTTCCCATTTGGCAAGTCTGTTGTGTACGTGAGCTCTACAGGAGGGCAGAACAGCCACCTGAGGGAGAAAATTGCTAATCACTAAAAATTACTAATCATTCTTTCATACTAAACAAATCCCACTGAGTGGTTTTTAGTTACACAAAGGTAGTTTTTTTTTGTTCTTTCCCCTTCTCTGTCTTTCCTCCAGGTAATGATACAGAGGTGGAAAATGCAGGATATCGCATCCTACTATGCATTAACTGAAGTATTTTCATGTGATAAGATCTAGGTTTGTATCCAAAAGCACAATAGACTGAAAATCTTCTAATGCATGCCACTAGCACTTCTCAACCAAAATGGCAGGGAAAGCTGTTCAGACAATCATAAATAATCTTCCCAAGGTTATGCTTGGGAGGACAGTGGCCCCTGTGCAGTTGCTCTCTAAAAGAGTTTGTAACTTAAACAGATGAAGCAGAAGGTTGGAAGTAAAAGTTAGAATTTGATCTGCAATTCTTACAGCTAGGATTCTACCCAAGTTTGTAGTGCCAGAAACGTATGTGTCGGTCAGCTTTAGGCTTCCTCAGAATGACTAATTTTAACATTGCTCCCTTTCCCGAGGCTCCCAATGGGCTCCAGTGAAGCCTCCACAGAGCATCCTTTGTGTGAGAGGCCAGTGATGACAACAGGTTTTCTCAAAGTGAATACAAGGACTGCCATAAAGCTGCTGTTTTATGGCCAAAGCATGCTTCTGCCAGTATCAATAAGCAGTAGCTACTGCCATCTATAGGAGATCACAGTGTTGGTAGGTCTATCTTATTGTAAGATGTTTATTCAGCCTAAGTAAAATACACTGTAGTTCACTGATTAACATCCAAAATGACATATTTAATTGGATCAAATAACTGATTGCAGCTAAGTAGGGTGCTTAACTGTCTACAGTTAATTTATACTTAATTAAGGTGCTCATTTACCTTGGTAAGAGTATACATCCACCCAGCAGCTTTGTGATATGAGGATTTCATCATGCTTTAGAGACGCTTAGGTACTGGGTCTTCTCTCATGTTATCTGACCATACTGGGAATAATGTTTTTGCAATAAGGAAAGATTGACCGGGTAAGTTTCTCAATTCAGCTTTTCTTCATCTGACCATCTAACAACTAAAACATAGTAAAAATATAGTATACTTAAATGTTCAAAAACATGCAGATGAGGCCCTCAGTGATTTGGTTTAGTAGTGGTCTTGGCAGTCCTGGAGTAATGGTTTGACTTGATGATCTTAAAAGTCTTTTACAACCAACTTGATTCTATGATTCTGTTTTATCATGTCTTGTATTTGCTGAATCTTTCCTATATCCATAATCAGGGCTGATACTCAACTAGTTTGCAAGACATTTATTATGAGATCATAGGTTAGTCTCATAAAACACAGAAAGTAATCGATATCTATATGACTGATGAAGCTCAAAATGATTAGGAAACAGAACCAACTCAACCCAAAAGAGTTATTATGATCCAAGATTAAAGTGTTTTCTCAGGGATTTGTTCTGACTGAAGTTCACATGTACATTCATCTGCTGACTCCTTGATGTGTATTTCACCTGCAAATCAGGTGTAGACTACCTTCAGCTGGTTGAGCCTTTTAATTGCTCTGCTGAAAATAACTGAAGAAGAAGCAGACCAATGGAAAAAGGTGTTGAGCTTATTACCTTAACCCACAGGTGATATAACTCTCTGCCTCTAAGAACAGTGGAGAGGCTATAAAAGAAGGAAAAGTGAGAGAAGGCATTTTTGTCACAAGTGAGCATAAAGAAATAATTAAGAAGAACTTAGGTAAGAGTTATTGTGTGGGATGCTTTAACTTGCTTGGTTTGCAGTGAAAGAAAGAAGTTGATTGAATTCTAATTTTTTCTTTATCTGTTTTGACAATGGTTTTGCTTATCTTGGTCTGAGCCACTTTTCTGGAGTGATCCTTGATCTCTAGGGAGCTGTGGAGCTTTGTTTTGTTCTTTATCATGTAAAAGATAATGCTGTTCTGGTGGAAGAGTTATGGCTGTCTGTCAGACGCCCACCAAGCTGCTGTCTTGCTCCTTCTTCTAAACAGGCCAGGGGGAGAAAATAAGGTGTTAAGAAGGTTCATGGGTCAAGATAAAGACAAGGGGATGTTTTTTTCTTACCAATTAGCAAAACAAAACCAAAAATAGTTTCCAATTTAAAAATAGAGGTGAATTGTGAGAAACAAAAATGCCTTCCCCTCCCCTTTTTCCCAGGCTCAACCTCACTCCTCTGTTCCTGACTCTTCTACTTTCTCACTGCAGCTGGCACAGGGGCATGGGGAGCTGTGGTCATTTTGTCATGCTCTGCTACTTGTACTCCTTGAACTTTTCACTTGTTCCAGCACAGGGTCCCTCCCATTGGGTACACTCCTTCAAAAACTGCTCAAATGTGGGTTCTTTCCCATGGTCTGAAGTTCTTCAGGAATGGCATGTGCCCCCCATAGGCTTTGGCTCCTGCTGGAAAGCTTGCTCCAGTGTGGCTCTCAATGGGCTACAGCTTCTATCAGGCCACATCCACCAGGTGCAGTGTGGGTATCTGCTCTGATATTGTTCTTGAAGGGCTGTTGGGTGACAACATACTACACCATATTCTTCCCTATGCGTTGCAGAGGAATCTCTGCTCCAGTGCCAGAAACACCCCCCTTCATTCCTTCACTGGCCTTGGTGTCTGCAGGGCTGTTTATTTTGCACATTTTCCTCACTTCTATTATAATTGTTGTGCAGTATTTAATTAAATGTGTGTTCACAAAGGTGCCCCTAGCATCAGTGATAGGATCAGCTTTGGTTTTTGATGGATCCATTTTGAAGCTGGCTGTGTGTGACAAGGGGGTAGCTCCCAGCTGCTTCTCATTGGGAGCACCCCTACAACCCATGTCCCACTACCAAAACCTTGCCACGTAGACCAAATACCCCTGTCTTAATTTATAAGTATTTTTATTTTTTTGGGTGTTTTTTTTTTTTTTTTGTGTGGTTGGGGAAAAAATCCTGAAAGCATGAATGTGTATGTTCTGTACTTCTGCTTAACTAGGTTTATTGCATGCTCCCTGTAAGATTATTTTATCAGCTGTTTTTTCTTATTAGGTGTTCACTAACAGGTATTTCTATGCAGCAAAATCTTATCAGTGTTCTGGGCTTTTTAAAGCACTGGTCACTATGACCTAACCCTAGATGTATGTGCTGAATAACCACATTGTTCGTTTATAATGTCCTTGGCTTTTCTATAGCCTTGTCCCTATGATATTACTTGTGGACACAGTAGGCTGGATTGAAGACAGTGAAGTTAAAAGTGGTGATGTATGCAGCTATGTAACTGTGAGAAGGAATGTATTGATTCCACATACTTCCTTTTCTAACCTGCTGTAAGGTGTTTCATCATGTAGGACATCATGGAGATCTTATATTTGTTACTTAACATACATTGAAAGGTCTGACTTCTCTTTCTTGCTGGCTTTCTAAATGGAAAAAGCTGTTGTTAACATGTCTTGTGTGTCAGAGATCAGGCTGTTCATGACAGCTTATGAAGCTTTGAACATATGTAGTAATAGAGAGCAATGGCAAACTGTTATATTAATGTAGCTGAAGCATAAAAAGTGAAACTATTGACCTTGCTAACTCTGCATCTGGGGCAAATGTTACTGTGGTGAATAGAGCAGCTTTCACTAGCATTAAACAGACATTGTTTTGAATTTTGATTTGTGTGTTTTGCTCTGGTATAGATAAATGTGAATGTCTGAGTGAGGCTGAGCAAAACTAGAGAGATAATTGCAAGTTTGCGCATGCCAGGGATGTTTTTAGTAAAAACTTTACTTTTGGACAAAGGGACCAATAATTAAATAGAAGCAAAAGTTATTTCTGTGTTCTTAAGTCACTGGAAGAGCACGTTACCCAAATTCCTTCTCTGAAATAATGCCATTTTAAATCAATCAAACGAAGCTTTTACTATGACCCTTGCCTGGCATGGCATTGGTATTCCCTGAACAGAACCGACAGGTATCCAATAGGTCATTCAGCACAGCTCTTAACCTCCCTCAGACAAAAGATCCTGTGACTTACAATGGCTGGTTCCTGGAGTATACA
Source organism: Forpus xanthops (assembly GCA_032466535.1). Taxonomy (NCBI): domain Eukaryota; kingdom Metazoa; phylum Chordata; class Aves; order Psittaciformes; family Psittacidae; genus Forpus; species Forpus xanthops. The sequence goes on along the minus strand of JASSUY010032560.1, from coordinate 10,705 downwards.
AAAGACACTGCAAAAAACATATGGCAAGAGATACTAAGTTTGTGTTGAGAGGTATGTAAGATCTACAGGGAGAATCAAAGCAGTTAGCTGCTCTCCATTCTTTTCATGCAAATCCAATACCAAAATCCACCTTTCAGGGCAGTGTATGACAAGAAACAGAGTACCAATGAGCTTTTTCCAAGCTTAGTGATGTTACATGCCTAAGGCCTTTATTCCATAGAAGAAATTCCTGCCCCACAACTGATTTGCACTGTCTTTCCACTGCACACAGGATCACATTTATTTATGCAGCTGCCAGGCCAACAGGGGATCAAGAAATTGGGGCAGAGGTGCCAATGCCATACTCAAATGGCCAGCTGTAGGTTTGCATGGCTTGCATTGCTCAGTGCAGCCCAAGAAAGCTGCCCACTGCCCCTTCCATAAAGGAAAGCCTGCGCACTCCTGCTCAGTGCTGTTTTCCAGGCCTGTACAGAGTGTCTTGAAGCAGCTTTTTTCCACCCTGCAGGTGCGCAGCTTCCTCAGGGCGCTGCGGTGTGGGAAGTGCTCTAGGGAAGCCCGTACTGTGGCCATTAGTGCTGCGCCAACAGCAGCCTCTGCAGATAACGAGAAGCCCTTGTGCCTCGCTGCTATTAAACTGCTGCTTTTTCACGAGAGGAATCCTGAATTCTTCTTCAGACCTAAACAAAAAAGTCAGCCTTTTATTCGTTTCATCATTATCTAGGGCTGCCACATTCAAATGATTCTCCAGCAGTCCCTTCATTTCCGAGTGCACACGTCGAGAAGGGATTGGAAGCCTTTTGATTAAGAATAAGAGGTGATGACACTACAACCAGTGCAGGGTTGTCATCATTACCATGTACCTGCACTTCCACAGAGCACTCGCTCTGGGTTGCCTCTGATATAAAGCTGCTGTACTCTGTGCCCTAATTGAATGGAACTATTTTATAAACACGCGTTCCCTGAATCCCAGAAAAGATCCTTTTAGAGGGGAAGATATGGGGAGGGTTGTGGGGAGGTGAGGAGCTAGATGGCCTCAGTTCCTGGCAGACCAATTTCTTCTGTGATAGAAATTTCTTTGTTCCCTGCAAAACTGCTTGTCGTCTACAAGCAGGTATCATGGTTTTTTTTCCCCCCTGCAAGTCAAATGAATGATCTGACCACCCACTCTTAATCCTGTGATTTTCTGCTTTTGGCCCGGATTACAAGTCACCTATGTCCACCTTTAGTGTGTAGCAGGCTGCAAGTTTACACAAGGCACCTAAGGGAAAGCATCTGTCCCTTCCTGGCCCCTTCCTGGCCCCATTTGTTAACTGTTCATGTCACAGTATTGACCTTTTGGTAGCAACATAGGGAAGAAACCCGCTGTCTACCCACCAGGATGCTCTCATCTGTCTCATGAGATTGTATTCGTGCGTACATCCTAAACCCACACTGCTTATCGTGGGAGCTATACTGCAGATGACTTCTTAAGCAGCATCCCTCTTTTCAAGCACTCTGTACACATGCTCTGGAATCTCCACTGGTGATTTACTGTTTTCCAGGTTAACTTTAAAGTGCTGATTTTGACCCATATACCTGTACTGGCTATTTCTCTGTTCCCATGCAATCTAACTGCAGCTATAGTGGATAGAAGTGCTTTACCTGAGTCTCGAAGGCTGCAGGATCTGTGCTGGGCCAGTGCCTTCTTGGAAACTGGTCCCCCAGTGGCAGTTCAGTCGTTAAACTAATCCTCTGCAATCTGTGTGTTTAAAAGTGAAAGGCTTTTATTGTTAAATAGGCTTTCCTTGGAGCCTACATTATAGTAAGAATACTCTAAAACTGCTATATGAAACTATATTAATAGACAACAAAATTGCAGCAAATTCTTGGCACTATTTCAATAGCTATGTATGAAATTTACTGCATAAGGGATGTTAAGTTAAAAGTGGTCAGAGGAGTTACTTTTATCTTGGCTTACATATAGCATTACATTTACACCTGAACACAGGGTGAATTATCATCCAGAGGAGTTGAGAAGGAATCTCTTTTCTCCAGGAATGGCAATTATATTTGATTAGGTACATGGGAGCTTTTTCCTCTCCTGGCCAAGGAGCTGAGGGCAGTGCTTTGAAGACACCCAGCCTCATGATCAAGGTGTAAAGCATAATGACAAATGTGAAGCTCCTGCAGGGTCAGAGTCAGCTACAATAGTTCAGGGGAGAGGGCATCGGACTGGGACTTAAGAGGCTTGACTTGACTGCCCTGTTCCTCCACTGGGCTGCAGGACAAATCACTTCCTTTCTGTGCCAGAGTTTCCTTATCTGTGAAATGGTGGTAATGAGCCTTTCTTCTTCGTTTCTCTTTGTAATCTCTCCAAGAGCTGCAGATAAAGCATGCTATAGAAGCACTTGGTATTACTGTGTTTGATTTGTGAAATTTTTCTGTGTGATATCCTAACGCAAGGAGTTGTTTCAGATTTGCACACATAAGCTCAAGGACTGTGGTGTTTGTCATCCTGCTGTTAACAGCTCTTCCCTGAAATCATTTGGATGTACAGACAGTGCTCTGGTATTGTTTTTGTTACGATATCTGCAGCCTCAAATCTTAGTGTAACAGGATTTGTTAGTCAAGCATAGCCCTCAAACAAAAGCACACAGAGGATGTGCCTTTTCAGATACTTTCCTCTGCACAACGAACACCCCCATCCTTTTGCCTCTGGTCTCTGCTGGTCCCCTGTTGAGAGGCTGCCATGCCTGTGGTCATCAACAGTTTGCCAACATCAGGGGGAGGAGGAAAAAAGGAATCCCTTGACATGTGTAGTAACCTAACCCTCATTCCAAATGTGTTTGCTTAAGAATTGCAAAGGGTTCCCTCCTTCCCTTCCCTGTCACTTCTCCCTTCAACCTTTGTTTCAGAATGGGAGGAGGCTGCTGGAGGAGTAGGGGGTTTCTGTTGTGGTGCCTGCTGTGATCTGGGCCCTCTTTGTTTGCCAACATGCGCAGAGTCCTTTCCACCGTCTTCTCTTACTAATGAAATACATTGGGATGAAGAGTCCTAATTGTGAGGTGATATCCCACTGAGTAGGCAGGGTGTGCATGATGCTCTTTAGTTTGGGTCATTGGAAGTGATAGATGCAAAAGTATGGTAGATTAGTTCCTGCTGAAACCTGAGAAGCTGCCTGTATTGGTGAATGTCACCCAGTGCTCAGCAAATGCATTCAAATGGAATCACTGAAATCTTAGGTTTCAGCCCTAAGTGACCACTGCAGGCAACAGTAGTTCCTGTCTGTGGAATAAACAATTGCTAAATACACTTTAGCATAATAACACTTTGTGCAGCAAGCAGTCACTCACCACTCTGCCTCTTCTTGCTGTTGTAACAATCCAAATGCTACCCAGACCACTGTCTTGCCTAGAAGTGTTTTGCTAACAAATTGCTTAACTTCCCTGACCAGAAGACATGGTCCAGTGTTTGCATGTTGAATGCATTTAAGTTTGATTTTCCCATATCTCCTCTCTGGACCTGGAGAGCAGGGCACTGATAGGAGATGCAGGATGTCCAGCCTTTCCAGTAGTATAATATGCAGATAGTGCTTGGTGCTGTCAGTGACCTGAACTATAAAATGGCTAGTCCAAGGCCACACATTTCCTCTCCTACACCTCTACAGCTCATCTGCTAAACTCAATTAGAATTTTGGGGTAGGAACCATACAATGTTGATTGTTTATCCCAGTTTGTGTGACACAAAATCTCACTCTAATATAACGAGGTTTTTTTACTGGTAAATTGATTTTGAGGAGGTCCAATGGGCGCAGCTTTTCTTGAAAGAAAGCATCACTTGGAGAATGAGGACTGTAGCCAAGTCTCTAGACCCCTGGCCCATTGCATCATCTGTGATTAGAAGGGCTACATGCTGCATCCCTGGCAGCATTTAAGGCCAGGCTGGACAGAGCCTTGGACCGCATGGTCTAAGATGAGGCGCCCCTGCCTATGGCATGGCAGTTGGAACTAGCTAATCTGAAGGTCCTTTCCGATCTTAACTATTCTATGATTGTAGCTCCATGATGCTGCTATGCATTTATGCAAGGGGAGCGCTCACAGTAACAGATCTGCTTCATAAAAATAAAACTATCTGTAAAACACTTTAAAACAAAGTGTGGACAAAAGACAATGTTATGACTTAAGTGTTATATACAAAAGGTACAGAAGATATGAAAATGGAGATGTGATTTTCTTGCCTTTCATCAGGCCTTTCTGCAGTATTTAACCCTGGAATCAAATTTCTTCTCCTGTTTTCGAAATTTATAGAGTCAACCATGAAATTAGGGATGGAAATAAGGAAGCATTTGACTTTGACACTAGAATTAATTAAACTGATATTACATTGATCTCTACAGCATCTGTTCCACTTGTATGCAGAAATGTTAGTGTGAGCTATGGGACCATTTCATACTGGTGGAATTGGATGCTGTGATCAGCCATATGCTGATAAAATTATTCTTTTGTCAGCATGTCTGCCTGGAATTGCTTCAGGAGCTGCAATCATTCAAAGCAACAATGTTCAATGCTGAGTGCTTAAGATTGCTGATGTGAAAGGAACTTTTGGTCTAATTCCATGCTCCATATACACTTCATACTTCACATATAGGTTGGCAAGCCTGTTCCTGTGTAAGCATCTAAAAATGGGCTTTTCAAGCACTTGAGTTTTGAGACCAAACTTTCAAAATTTGTTTACTGACTGGGGTATCATTTGTTTGCAGAGCTCCATCCAGCTCTAATCCATTAAATCTGGTAGTTCTGTTGCCTCTTTAGGGGGATTGGGTCAGACTCCGGAGAAGTCAGGGTAGAAGAAAGCTGGCGTAATAACCCTGCTATGTCAGGTGGAAGTATAGGTAATTAAGTTTGTTGGATGGTCCTTGCAGACCTCTGTTAGGCTTGTGCAGGTTATAGATAGATCAGTCACAGGTACCAAATTCCACCAGAATATAAAAGGTGTGTGTGTCAAATGACAGAGCTGCAGTCATGCTTTGCCTTTCTTTATGATTTGCATCCAGAATTTGCAACGAATCCCTATTTCACTGTGCACAAAGAATATGAGATCTGTCAGGTGTTGGAGAACTGGAAGGGGGCATTGCAGTGGTTTGTAGGGTGATGATAGAGGAATTGTCTGAGTCCTGAGGTCACCTGCATTCCTCCCTGTGTGGTTAGCATTGCACATGAAGCGCTGTAGGGATTGAAAACTAAAAAATTGTGACAGAGGCCAAATTCATTTGTGGGCAAAGATATCCTGATGATGAGCACAGCTTTGTGTGGCTGGGTACTGTCCATATCTGTAATTAGTCCCTAAATATGCACCTGAAACACAGCTGTTGCAAGATTAACTTATTATTTTTTAAAAAATGGCCATTTAAACATGGTGTTATGTTGGAAAGTTTTCTTCTCGTAGTTTCTGTTTACACTTGAAAGCAATTCCCTTTAAGTCTTGAGAAGGATGCAATTATTTGCTTTCACAATTAAAGCCACAAAAGCAGCTAGCTATTGTTGCGTGCTCCTTGAAAACATGCTGTTGCTTTTGATGATTGTGATATTATAAATCAGTTAATCATCGTCAGTGGATTAAAATAAAATTGCCCAAGTAAACACAAATTCCTTCTCTTTAAAGAATTCATCTGAACATTTCTGAGTTTGCATGTGTGTTGCTGAGCACTGGTTAGGGCTGTGCTGTACCTTCCTGCACAACTGCCACTCTTTCGCACGCAATGTGTGATGTGTGCAGGACAGCCTGCAGCTCTGAAAGCATACAAGCCCCTGAAAAGTTGATGCTTTGTAACAGTTCCATCAGATGTCACCACACCATATTTGTCTGTCAGCAGTGGCCAGCTAAGTGATTAGCTGACACAGCTACTCACGGTATGGGTCACTGGCAAAACAGACGGGTTCAAAAATTTAAGACATTTGGTCCAACTCCTCCTGAATGTCTTGCCTGCTTCATTCAGCTAGCAGCTCAGTTGTCATGTGCAGGCAAAATAAACCAAGCTGTTTGAAAATAGTGGGTTAGCCCATGGTGGGCAGAAATAATGAATTTTGTTTGTCTGGAAGGGGAATTATTTTTGGCCTTCTTAGGGGGGATGGTTACTGCCTCTGTTAAGGTAGAAAGGAAAGTAGCCCCATCTTCCATGCTCAGCACTTGCACCTGTGCTACCTGATAAATATATTAAGTTTCTTCACTCTGCTTCCATTTTGTGTCCTATTTCACCGTTATAGGAAAGCCCCCATCAGCCCATGAAGCTGGTTTTAACAGGCAGGTGCAAGTTCTCTGTCTCCAGAATTGTAGCTATCAGAATCTCCACTGAAATAGGAAATTTATTTTCATCCAGTTACATTTCAGACTTGCCCCTCCTATCTCCTTTATTCAAGCAGGATTCTTGCAAACTGTAAGGGATAGATTGCTAGTTAAAAAATAAAAAAACATAGTAATGTCCAGCCCTGTAGATAGGAAACATAAATGAGTGCTATGATTGCAAGCTATAACAGGCCATAAAAACTAAAGCCCAAAGATGGTAATAAGAAATACTGAAGAGCTATAGTGGAGTTGATAGCTTAAGAAATAGACAGCCTGCTCTTGTTATAGCACAAGGAAAAAGCTGATTTGCTTTTCTTAATTAAAGCTTCATTAGGCACTTATGAGGACTAAAAGTTGCTTTCCTTTTAACACTTTTATTTATTTTTGGTTTTTTTTTGAGAATTACCCTAATGACATGCTCCATCAAAGTTTCCTAAGGATCTGGTTTCTTGAATTGCCTCCCCTGCACTCAGTGTATGTGATTCTCTCTTGAAGTTGTAATGGCTGTTGATGAAACCTAAGGTATGGGTACAAGGTGAACCTGCTGGCCAAAAAGTTGCATAGATGGAGGAAGCTAAGGAGCAGTTTTCATAAAATATAAAAGAGGAAAGTGTGACTGAAAGTCAGAGGATATATTCAGATAGAACAAGATCATATCCTGTGTCTAGTTTCATGGTGTCAAGGTCTTAGCTAAAACCTCATATCATAAAAAATAAAGGTAGAGAGAAATGTAATACTTAAAATTTTGATTACGTGTCAGAGGGGCAGTAGGACTTTCAGATCTTGTCAACAGCCAAAACAGTAGTAGCATTCTTTTGTAGAAGTCAGTGCACAAAAGATACTACGCAGTTGACCACAAATACAAATGTTGACAAACAAGCCAAAGAATATTTTGTACTCTGTGTGCAATGGATTTTCCGCAACTAACACTGGTGGACTTAAAGCACGCCCAAAAAGGCCCATCTTCTTGTAATATTGAGGTTTGACTTGAGGCTGGGAAAGCTATTCAGAGCCTGAATGCAATTGTTCTTCTGTGTCAAATGTCTGAAAAAGACATACAGCACCCCAATGAGAAGCATGGCAGAGTAAAATGTATCTGCCATTCCTCCATCCACCCTTCTAGCCTTCATTTAATGCCTCTTTTTTTTTTTTTTCCCCTCCACAGATCTTACTGAAAATAAGTGGGTGTATTTCAATATACCTATTTTTTTTGTATAAAGCGTGGGAAACCCATGGAATTCCCCCTTTTTTTTTTTTTTTTTTTGGGGAGGAATGTTTGTTGTCTGCGTTCTTTTGGTTGGTTGTTGGCTTTTTTAACCTGAAGAGGAGGAGAGAATTTATGGTAACATATTACTGCTTCAAAACTGCTTAGACTCCTTGAAGTTTTGCAAGTCTATGGATGCCAGCAATTCTGCAATAACAAGCCATGGCTCGGCACTCAGGCTAATTACTGGTGAAGTCAAAGGGAGACAGATTATTTCCTGCCATCAAGAGCTTGAGCTGCAGCAGAATGAGTTTTGTGTGCAGTACCATTTGCATGAGTTTTGCTGTTTTCCATCCTGAATGCTGAAACTAAAGCAGTGCAGAAATGAAGCAGTTCACCAGAGGCTGAAGAGAAAGGCACAGGCTACTAGGGAGAAGAGGTGGTGCTGGTGACTCCCAAGGTATTATATATTCATCAGTTGGCAGATTGTTCTGTCCTACCAGCATGCACTGCAAGAAAAATTAAGTACCTCAATGAAGTGGTTTTGAAAGACTTTTTTCAGCCTCTCCCTCAGCTGTTTTTTTTGTAGATGAAAACATGGGATGCTAGCCAAAACTATGTATTCCTGTGATGGCCAAATGTGATGCAAGCACCATTACTAATAAGGACAGGATCTGGCCCTGCATGTTTGTCCTGTGCTCTTCCCTCTGATCTGTACTCCTTGATGCTGGATGAAGTGCTACTCTCCAGTGTTCAGAAAAGAGAGGTATATTCGAATGAGAAGCTCTAAAACTCACTGAATTGTTAATTGGGAAGGGGTAGAGGAGAGAGTCCTGTGTCTAACACTCTTGCTATATTCTTGAAGAATTCCAGTTTCAAGTACATTTAAATTTTTACTGCCAAGTTAAACCCTTGCACAAAAAAAAATAATAAAAATCTTACAATAGAAATGCTGACAGGTCCTTCCTTAACTATAGTAGCAATAGCAGCCTCTGCCATAATAAAGATGTTGCATGTTATCAATAATCCTCTTTTTGCCTGAATCGCTGTCTTTCTAAAGAGAAAAGGCTTACTGACTGGGCAAATCTATTTATAAATTTCCTCTTGGCACAAGAGGAACATATTGACAATGCATGGGAGATCTAGGTAGGCAGTTGTCTGCTTGCAAGCAGCAATCTGAGTGTCAAAGCAGGGCACTTAAATTTTCTCTCATTCTTCTAAAAGAGGGAGTAGGGGGAATTAAGGAGGAAAAAAAAACCCGTCCTTTGAACAAGGCAGGGTCAGAGGAGTTACAAAAGGTTGAGTAAACTGTCACAGTTGGCTCATTGAAGAGTTTTGAAGGACTTTCACATATTATTCACCACTGGACAGTTATCTGAACTGGGAACCAGAGTGTGCATGTATTTCTACTGTAAGGAGGCATGTGTACCACAACATCCCTTGCTGATAAGGAAAGCTCTTCCTGGGGTTTGATGATACTTCGCTTTGAAGAAAATGATGCAGGGTTTAAAGCTGGAAGGAAAAGAGATAAGATCTTGAGGAGGACACTTGTTTTTTCCCCTGGATGGCATCTTGAAAGGATGTTTTTCTTTGAATATGCTGTGGTGGATTTCAGCTCAGTTCACTTCTAAGCAAGTGTTACAGAGAAGATGATGAATTTATTTCATCAACAGCATAAAGTGGCAAAAATGCTGCAGTCCTGTCATTTGCCATCTTCTTACATTAGTGATATTCTAGCAGAAACCGGCCTTTTTCCTTGTGCTCCTTAACGTTCCTATATGCCTGCAGCTGAGCAGTACCAGAGAATTCTCCTGTTTCCCCAGATCCCCATTTTCTAGTGTGTTAGAGAATAAAGCCACCTGGATATTTATTAAGTGACTGCGTTCCTGTGAGGATCAAAACAGTGTGATTTGTATTTCTCTCCTTTCTGTGGTTACATTTCACAATTTGTCTGCACATGTACAAACGCTGAGCTGCGGTGCTACAAGTTACCACATTAACTCTGCCTGCAGACTTTTATTTCAACTCTTCACAAACCTTTCTGTATGTCTCCTTCTGGAGATGCTGAGCAGTTGATGAGAAAAATGTTTCGCTCTTATTGATGGGGTTGTTGAAGCAATGGAGCATGTGTAGATTGAAAAAAGGGTGCCCTGACATGGCATACAGTCTGAGTGACACAGCTCTGGTAACTGTAAGCTGGCGTGGAGGTGAGGAGGTATACTTTTAACTTTGCTTCTCTTTTTCTGGTAGCTGCACTGCTTTGCAAATCCTACAAGTGCTTTACAACTAAGTACTTCATATATTAGTATACCTTGGGCAGGATACTTTCTTTTAAGAGCTCACTGCTGTCCTATCAATGTTTGATGTCAGGCCAGGGATGAATAGTTTTGAAAATCCCCCTCTGAACATATATGGCTCTTCTGTATTACACGGACATAAAATTTCCTACTTCTTATCCCAGAAGGCTAAATTTTACGCAAAGCAGAACAGCAAGGATCACATTGCTCTTGTCAAAATAGCTTACAACGTCCAACTGTTAAGTAGGTCACTTATGTGAATGGGATACTCTACAAGTATCATGTTTACCACAAGAGAATCATGAGGCAGTCCCCTATAGCGTACATATAAAAGTCTGCCATTCTGCTTCTATTATAGAATCATAGAATAGTTAGGGTTGGAAAGGACCTTAACATCATCTGTTCCAGCCCCCCTGCCATGGGCAGGGACAATAAACCATGTCATCCAAGGCTATGTCCAACCCATCCTTGACCATCGCCAGCGATGGAGCATTCACAACTCCCTGGGCAACCCATTCCAGTGCCTCACTACCCTTAAAGAACTTCTTTATACCCAGTCTAAACTTCCCCTGTTTAAGTTTGAAACCATTACCCCTTGTCCTCTCACTACATTGCCTCATGATGAGCCCCTCCCCAGCATTGCTATAGCTCCTTTCAGATACTGGAAGTCTGCTATGAGGTCTCCACACAGCCGTCTCTTCTCCAGGCTGAACAGCCCCAGCTTTCTCATCCTATCTTCATATGGGAGGTGCTCCAGTTCCCTGATCATCCTCGTGACCCTCCTCTGCACTTGTTTCAACAGTTCAATGTCCTTTTTATGCTGAGGACACCAGAACTGCACACAATACTCCAAGTGAGGTCTCACAAGAGCAGAGTAGAGGGA
>JASSUY010032559.1:0-26301 GCA_032466535.1 Forpus xanthops | reverse complement strand
AGGCACGCTTGTGCACAATAAACTGTTCAGCGTTTGATCACATTGATCGTTGTTGCGTTGTTCCATATCCCCCGCAGAAGGAAGAAAAGGAGCAACAGTGAGAAGCCTGTATAGAGCATGAAGAAGCAGAGAACAGATTGTCAGGAGAGCTCCTACAAGCCTTTCTCAAGCCTGCATGGAAAAGGAGCAGAAAAGGACTGGAGCCAGTGAGTGCTTATTTTTTCTCAAATTAAAGGAAAAGCATTTTGTGAAGTTCAGGATAAACCTCTGTCCCAGCACTCTGCAGCTTGGATTTAAAAAGCTGCTTAGTTCCATACAGGTGTTCGTAAACTCTGTATCTACACAAGATACAGCTATTATTTTTTGCAACAAATCTCAAGTCCCAGATTCAAGGGCATAGTAATGCACACAAATTAGAAGCAAACAAGTAGCACATTGCCTACCTGGTTGTCTAGCTGTGTTATACATAGATCTGATCTTTTTCTTTCTTTCTCCCTTTGGCCTGTCCACAGGATGAGAAAATTGCAGGGCACCCCTTCACTACCCTTTCTCAGGTCCATCCCAGGTGCTTAGCACAGGGATGTCTGAAGCTATAGGTAAGCAGATCTTGCAAGACAATCTGTAGTTCCTACCAGCCACCAGAACAGGGCTCTGTGGAGAATATAAAGTAGGAAAAAAAAATCAAACCAACCAAAGCAGCCTGATAGGAACTACACAGGAAATTTTTTGCCAGTTTGGCTCCATGCTTGTAACAACAGCTTGTAGGAATTCTGCTTTACTGGCCATAAAGACTAATTCCAAGGTCATCAGATCATAACCCTTTATCAAATGATAAATATTTGCCTTCATAGCCTCAGCAGAGCTTGTGTAACTGGGGCAGGAAGTTAACTTCCACCAAAAGACTTGTGTTTGGCTTGTTTTTGTTTGTTTGATTGTTTGCAATAAGTGGCTAAAACTGGTACTGGAGTCTGTACTGAGACACTTAACTATGTGGCTCAGTTTTCCAGTGTAATGTACTTTATTGTTGTCACAGGCAGCATCTGTTGCCTCTGAAAATCAGACTGTGCTTATTAGTCAATTATCTAATGCAAGAGCTTCAGTCTAGATCATGATATTTTCAAAGTTTTGGTTTTCTTTACAGTATTCAGAATAAATCACGCAATTTAAAATGCAACATTTAGAGAGTATTAGTCTGATTATAATTTCAGTCCTTTGCCACATATTTCTTTTCTATTGATTTTAATTTTTCTTATAATTTCTTATTGTTAATTGTTAGAGTTTGGTGAGCACATTAAATCTCATGGGCATTACACAAACTTGTTCTTACCAACCCTGGCATTTCATAAATTTTCAGTGGTGTTGCCCTTATTTTAAATATTACAGAGAATTTGAGATTATTTTTACTTACATTCTGGCTTTCCAGAGGCATTCTTGAATGCACTCAGGTGATTCTTTCAAGCTTTTCCCTATAGCTCCGCAGGCATCCTTTCTCTAAAGGGAAGCTAAATAGCACACAGTCCCAAGAGCCCAGAAGCTGGGCTTTTAATTAGGCCACGAACCATTTCCCAATTCATAGTTAAAGCTGGCAATGTTACAGATGATTCAGAAGAGATCAGACTAAGGTGTAATTGAAAGAACAGGCTGCAGAGTTGAGATATATTTGCATTTAGACTGCTCTGCATAGTTCTGGGGTCCTCAGCACAATGCTTAAAATAAATAAATAAGTAACCAAAAGAACAGCACATTTAAGACCCAGCAGGAGTGAAAGTGCTTTTCTCTGTCTTTTATGTGAAAAGTTTGCACAGCAGACAGGAAAAAAAAGTCCTCAAGAAAAAAAAGTCAAGCAAACAAATGGCTGCTAAAGCAGACATTTACCTAAGACTCCCACAACATGAAAGAAGTCCATGGAGAGTTTCATGTATTCATTTGCAGTTAAAGTGTGTGGACAGCTTTAAGTAAACGTGAAAGATTGAAATCCTCTACCATCACTATATATCCCCCTGGCTTAACAAGAAAATCCCTAAAGTATGTTTGTTGACAGGCTAGTAACAATTGCAGAGTTTATACTGTAATTTACCACCACCCTCATCCCTTTCTTTTCCTTTCATTCCTCCTTTTCCCCTTGATGGTCTCAGAAGCTTTGCCCATATGTACTTTATTTGCTCATTGATTCAGCTCAACCCTGGTTTAATCCAGAACAAGAAGAGTAAATGAAGCCTGGGTTTCTTTTTTATAATGATGACTATCTTTTGCAGGTACTGTTTGGAGATTAGGGAGGCCTGGAGAAAAGGGGCATTTGAAGCATGCCTCCTAGGATGCCTTATTAAAGGATGGCAGTTTCTTATCACTTCTCATCACACATCTGTGGCCTCTTAATTCCTGTTGTTTCTCAATATGCATTCTTTAAGCATTTCCGTGTTGACAGTGATATAATTTGTGGCATGCCCTCCCCTTTTCCCTTTCTTTTTTCATCTTATCTGATTTGTTGTTCCATTTTTTTGTTTTGTTTTGGGTTTTTTCTCTGAACTTGCAGGGAGCTATTTTTAAGTTTCATAAAGTTTTAACATGGAAGAGAAAAAATAAGATCTGGGTGGAAGAATAAGCAGCAGATTTTGGGAATGCTGGCAGGCAAGATCAGTATGGACTCTGGCTGTTTTTCAAGAAGGACAGCCTGGTCTTGAACAGCTGGCTTTAATACCAAAATGTGGTGCATGTAGTAGAGTAGTTCTGAAAAACAGAGGTGATGAGGTTCATTAACTAATGTATGAAGTGTATAAACTAAAGGCTCAGAGAGTTGGCAGCAGCAAGCAGATCTTGTGCAGCACGGTTCAGAGCCAGTTGGAGGTCAAAGCCCTTTGGATGAAGGGCTGGCAAACTGCGGCAGAGAACTGACGCTCTGGGAGGTCTAACAGGCTCCCACTTGACACAAACCACAAAATTTCCTCTGTACATGGCTAAACCAGAGCTCCATGGTGGAGCAGCATGCTCATTTGACTGGAAAGATCTGAAGAGGTGGAAGTCATGGCTAATCCACGTTGCTCCCCTGGGTTAGAGCATCCTTAAGATGCTCCTTGGTCTCCTTTGCCTTCACTAAATATCAACATTTTGATTTGCACACGAGCCCAATGCTAAGAGATGAGCATTGCAGGTTACTGCTTCATGCTTAAGTATGGACTTAACTCTCAGTGTCAAGTGCCAAGGCTATTCATGGCAATTTTGATTTAGGGCAAGGAAGCTACAGAAGGCAACCAGTACTACAAAACCTCTCAGAGCAAAGCAGGAGGGCAGGCCCAGGAGCTTTCCTTACTCTGATAGCTGTTCACCTTTGGAGCTGTGTTCATACGCAGTCTTTCAAGTTCCTCAGCAGCATCACAGGGATCCTTTGGAGGATTCTCCAACATTCGTGAAAGGTTATTTGACTTCAACTTTTCCTTTTTTCAGTAGCTGACCATGGGCTGAGGAATGAGAAAAGTCTCATGTCGTCTATTTTTCCAGCCTGTGTTCTCCCTCCCCAGTTAGATAGTGCTTACCATGATGGTATGAACACTGGGATTAAAAAAATAAGAGAATGGGGATCACTAGGAATAGAACAGCTCATTGACAAATCCATGACTCTTTGCAAGTTAGTGGCTATAAGAAAAAAAGCTCCTCTCCCCCTAAAATCACCTGATGTTCCTGCCAACCAGCTCATTCACTGGATACAAATTAAATAGCAATCTGTAATAGAGCCAGTAAAGCTGCTAAAGAAAGTACTCAGAGAATATTTCAGACAAAATAAGAAAGAGATTTCAATGGCCAAGACATTACAGCACCATCTGAAATTCCCTAACGTGTCTGCCCTTAGAAGGTCAGCGTGGAGAATTATCCACACAATAGAAACAAACAGGCATACAGAGAAAGGGAGTGACTTGGTGCCTTTGCATTGTGTACCCACAGCATGCCCATTTTGCTTGGCTTTGCTGCTGTTTCCCTTCCTTTTCGGCATCTGCTACTCAAGTTTCCTCATAACCACTGGGGCAGAAGTAGAGCAATTGTCCCCCTAGTGGTCCTGGTTTAGTTCTTTCATTAGAGTATGGAATCTTGACTTTTCTTCTTGACTTTTAGTCAGATGTATTTCCCCCCTTCCTAAAGTTTACTCACTAAGTTCTTTCTTTTTAATATCGCAGTGTGACTTAGCTATCACGGTGATACAACTGTTACAAACAGAGAAGATCCTGATAACCTGTGGGCCAGCCTGTGTGTGTTGATGCCCAGGCTGGTTTTGCAAATGCCTTTTAAGGCTGAAAAGGCAAGCTAAAGAGCAGGCTGATGATTATTCTTACCTGGGCCTTTGGTCTTGCCTTGTCATATTTGCTCAGGTCACTTGAAGAGCCCTGCTGTTAGAGCCTGGGTTTGCACTGTGGAAACAGATTAGATACTGTAGTTGGATGAAACAGGTATGGCAACGGAAGGCGGAAGAGGAAATTGCATCTTGTACACTGAGAATCCCAAGGCTGGCAAGTCAAATGTAGTACTGGTAGTCAGGCTAAACCACAACATGCTTTTTTTTCTTTCCTTATTTTGTGAGAACTTTCCATCTGAAAAAAGGCAGTATCTCAGAGTCAAAGGATTAGGTCCTTGCTTCTGATTTCCTTGACTGTAAAAAACAAATCAAATTATTAGACCTTTGTTGCTCACTGTCACCGTTATTCTAGACAGCTTTCTAAATCTGGGATTTCACAGAATTATACAAAGTTACCCCAGAAAGAAGCCTCTGGAGATCCTTGAGTGTGACTCTGAAATAAGGTATGCTTCCACACATTTCACAGCAAGTCCCTGGGTCTATTTTCAGTACTTTTCAGTGTTTGGTATTTAAGCCTAACCACACAGCATCTTAGTTTCTCTTTGCAGGCCATATTTCCCAGGCTTTGCTCTAGTCATTCCTTTTAATCAGCTCTGGGGACAGTTCACCTCACCTACCTGAAGTGCAGCCTCCAGCATCCAACCACGTGTCCAAGCTGAAGTCTTATCAGCACTTGGTGGAGGTTAGATTTGAGATTAATGTGAGTGTTGTGAGAAGCTGAATCCAAGGGATCCCCCATGAGACTATTACCGATCCTTCCTTCTTGATACTGATGCTTTGGAGACAAGTCCTCCAGGCTTATTAAGCATGTAGAGATTTAGGCACCAGGATGCTCATCTAGAGGCATATGGCCAACCACTAGTACCCATAAAATGACAACTGACCTAATAAACATCTAGGTGTTTGGGGGATTTTATGCTTAAGGAAGCTTTTTTTTTTCTCACATTCACCTGTTTTGATGACACAGGTCTCCTCCAAGCAGATCTCGTACCTCAGCCTTGCCAAGGCTTGCAGAACAAGCACTTCCCTTTCTTGTTTTACATGTCAAGGGGCTGTTCTCATGTGTCTCCTCGGTTGTACATTTTTCTACAATTTTCATATTTTTCCTCCTATTTTTCCAACCTGTTTACTGTCAAGACATGTGGGCATTGACAGATTCCTCTCTCCCAAAAGTACCTTTTAGACAAAAGAGAGCATGCAGCAGTGTAAAGGACAGTGTAAAGGGTACTTAAATATGCTGCCTGTGACACAGGTTCAAATTCTGCCCCTGCATGATGTTGGTTTCCCTATGTGTCAGCCACATGCTTTAATCACCAAGTTGTTTGGTCCCTCACAAGCAACAGCCTCTTCATTCAGGTCATGCAAGGATTGGCTTCTCTAGGAATGTTTTAGAAAGCTGAAATCCAGGAGAAAGACTGCTGCTGCCAAGTGTGGTTAAAAAGAGATGTTTACATCCTTGAGGGAGCAAAGCTGAAGCCACATAGTTTTCAGTGATTAAATGGCCTCGTTATCTTGCTGGCTTCAGGAAAGGCTGTTCTTAGGCATTTCATTTTGAGCAGTGTTTTAGGGCAGAACTGACTTTTTAGGGCTCAAAATCAAGAAGAGTGCCAGGAGGCTGGACCAAACAGTGAGTCACAAATTGACTGGGTCAAGCTGGCTTGGGGCATGGCAGAGCTTGCTGCAACATGCTGAGAAGAAGGCATCCTGGTGGTAGCCATCACCCACATCCTACATTGCTCAATATGAAACCAGCAGGTACTAGGTTACCTGCATGAGCCAAACAGCAGCTGTCTGTCATATCGTGGTGCGTAGCATCACAGCCATAGTGATGTGAGTGTGGGGCGGACATGCCTGCTGCTCATGTAAAGCCTGAAAGTGCCTTTTGTCTAGATATTAAGGGGAGCAAATTTCATAAGTTAGAGGAACACTCAACTGCAGTACCCTTTCAGGTTCAGGCTGGGGTTCTGAGCTGCTTCCATTCACTTCTAAAATACCTTGAAGAAAAACAGTACTTTGTTAACTAGTTCAGTATTGGCTGTCCTTTTTTTTTTTATGCATCAAAAAATTTTAATCATAATTAGATAATTTTGCCTTCTAAAAAAAAAATTGAATTTATTTCATACACTTCATTTTGTCAGTGGTGAGCTTTTGCAGTTTGAAGTTTCCCGTTTCCTTGTCAAGCATAAACTTGGAAACCTAATCTTTGCCCTAGACTTTTTTCTTTCCACCAGGGTAGCTTTGCTTGTCGTTATTATTTTCAACGTTTATTTTCCTTTATGCTAATGCCTAGCTGTGACCAGGGGCATTTTATTTCCATGAGCTCCCACTTCGCTGGTCTCAGCAGTTTACCGCTGAACTGAAGTGTTGGTGCCCTCTAGTGAGCAACGTCTAATGTCGAGAAGAAAGTTGCAGCACTTGTGACCATCTTCTCGAGCTTCTACTCTGCTTTCACATTTTTATCGAGTTTGAAAGAGTAAGAAACAGAAGCCTGCACCTCTACAACCAGACTGACCCCTGTTAGTGAAGCAGAGCTTCAAATCACAATCACAAATCACAGGGTATTATTTAGGAAACATAGGAGCATTTCCTAAGCTCTCTTCCCTTACAAGCAACTTGCTCTTTTGTCATGCTTACATTACTTTCATTTGTACTGTTGCTTCGGATTTGTAGCGTCACCTTGTGTTGCCCCCAGATATTCTTTCCCTTTCTCCCCTTGCTGTGTGTGCTTAGATTTCCTGTCCACACTTTCAGCAGCATCTCCCCTTCCCAGCCAGTCCTCTCATCTTGTCCACTAAGACTTTTAAGTACTTTGAGATCTGGGCATGTTTTTACAATATATGCCCATAATACCATGATTTGACCCTTGATCCTACCTACCATGAAGGAAGGAGCACTGTGATAGTTGGTATTTATAACTGGATATGCTGGTTAGCAGTGAATGGTCAACCAAATCACAGTCGTATGTTTTTCCATTTACTTGTTAGAAGGATGACACCTTTATAACCAGTACATCACAATTTCAAGCCTCCAAGAGAAACCTAGCTGCTAAGAACTGTATTTCTTCTCCATTTCCTGAAGGGCTGGGCTGATCTCTGCAAGCTCTTCCGGGAGAAATTAAGGTGTTTATAATTGCATTAATTCAAATTAATGACATGCACAGTTGCATTTAGCTAGGAAAATGGTGACTGATTTTTCTCTAGTTGAGGTTACTGTGGCCACCACGGTCTGGCAGGACTCTGAAGAATTCAGCCCTCGTGCTGTGTCATGCAGGGGAAAGCCTAAAACATGCCCATGGGCTTTACTGTTCTGCCAAACAGGAGCAGGGAAGTACTAATGGCAATAGTTAGAGAGGTAGTTTGCTTCAGCCCTGGCTAAAGAGTGGTGCAGTGGAGGACATGCAGTGAAGTTTATGTACAGTGAAGTTCCTCAGAGGACTGCTGGCCCATGTGAATGAGATGTGCACAGTGGACAGAAGCTGTCAAATTAGCAAAGAAGCTACTGGATAAGGCTAACGTGAGCCATCTTCTGTACCATCTGGACAAGTCTTTTTTCTAGGTCACTTTGAGACTGCCAAAGCTGGTGGTATAACTCATACAGGTTGTGCAAAAAAACTTATGAGGAAATTAGAAGCGCCACATAGTGAATGGCACAACTGCCTCCTAGTGACAGGCTGTATCACATGCAGAAAGTGGCACAAAGAGGCAGAAATTTGCTCCTGTCTCTTGTTCATTTTTAGTAAGCACTTTCTAGTGCCTAAACACTTTAGTCTCCATTTAATGCCAATAATGGAACATGTTCTTAAACACCCTGAAAAGATTCCTGGGATGACAAGAGAAACATAATAAGAATCTTCCTTCTCAGTATGACCAGTTTGTCAACAAAATGGAGCTAATACACAAATCTAGCTATTCCAGACAATGATAGTCTCCCTGTACTGTAATTACTGCAATGGCAGGTGGATGTTTTTCTACAGTATTTAACGCTAAGCTTGGCTGATGGTCACATTTCCCTACTCACAGCGACTGTTTAGGTTTGACAGGGATTTCAAACTAAAGTAAACCTAAATCAACCAGAGAGTGCTTATTCAGTGACTGCTCAAGTGACACCCATGAAAAACAACTGACAGAGTAAATGTACACAATGCACTTAAGCAGCATGTTTTCTAGGATGCATTCAGGTTAACTGTGTGGGTAGGTTCAAACCTGCCTTCTCTGAATATGACTCTACCCAGCAAATCCAGTCATGATCCTCCTTGTCCAAGCACAGGAGAAAGCAAGCAAAGTCTGCAAGTGGAGGAGGAGAAACTTGGTGGAAGCTGGGAAAATTTCAAACCCAACACTGGGATCAGCGCAAAATCTCTAAGTTCAAAAACTACAAAATCACCTTTCATACAGGGGTTGTGATGTTGTTCAAAATATGGTGCCTGAAGGCTATCTACCTACCTATGTTCTTTTCCTGTGAAAAGCTGGGACTTCGGGTTCCTGTTAATTTGAGGAAAACTGCAGTATATTCAGATGACTCAGTCACATTCAGTTATAGGCACGCCTGTTTATGAGAAGGAAAGAAAGCATTTTAGATATCTGAGAAAAGCATGACTATAAATAGCAATACAATTCTGCTACAGATGGGCAGAAACTCCAGCCCTTCATCTGAATGTTTCATGCTTTGGGGCACTTGAAATCTGAGTCTGACGTTTGCATCATTAAAATGTTTAGAGTCCACCTACACAAGATTGTAAAACACGCAGTTTATAACAGACATTACTTCAGTCACATCTTCTCTCTCCCTGTTCCCCTACTCTCCCCCTTTCTTCCCCCTTCTGGTGTTAAATCCTAGAGTTTCACAGAAACTTCTTTTTATAGACTCTTTTTATTAGAGCACTATCCCAACTAAACACTTCTATGAAATTCTCTATTAGACTGTAACCACCTACAGACCCTGTGGTATCCTGTTACATTTTCAAAGCTGATTTCATGCAAGTTTCTCACTGAGCACATTTTAAATGTCAAATTATAACTTTAGACTTGTGATAGTATTTATAGTAATTTCATCCCCTTCCTTCCAGCTTTAGGAGGAAACTTTTTCCTCCTTTTTGCACACACATCCTCCACAAGCTGTCTGATGTTTTCTGTCATAGTTCACAGAGAAATTTGTCTTTTGAGAGATGCAGACCATTAAAAAAAAATCAGCAATAAAAGGAGATTTTTGGGAAGTTACTATTATGTAAAGGAAGCCGAAACATTATGTAAGGGAAGGAATGTTATGGAAAGGAAGAAGAGCAAAGGGTTTCGAAAACTTAACTCCCCAGAAGTCTGACATGATTATATCCTTGAGAGTTTCTATGTTTTCCTAATAGTATCAGCAAGGTTAAGAGTATCGTCTCTTCCTGGAAACATTCCCGCACTTGTTTCTCTGCACTGGTGAGACACAGTGATGCTGCCACTGCCATCATCAACAGTATTATGGTTGGAAGGTGTTACAGTGCTGTGGCAGTGAGGTCAACCTAAGCAGGCAAGCTTATACACCCCTATATTTTTAAATGCCAAGGTGGACTGATACCTACCTCCATTCCTCCATATCCATACAGTTCTGTCAAGTTTGTGTGACCATAGTAACTTACAGAGGTGCTTTTACAATCTGGAAGCAGTGTCTAATGCTCTTTCATCAGGGATCCTACAGGTGTTCTGTGCATTCATGCAGCTGGCTGTTCCACTTAATGAAAATCAGGAGAAGCAGGACTCTTGGAGAGCTGGAGCTCTTCCTGTGATACAGCCTTCCTGTCTCCATGGGACTAAGTAAAAGCACTTTGCTGTAACTGACTACTTTACTCATTACTAAATTCTGACCCTGGTTTTGCTTGTTTGGCATTTATCATGTACATGCTTCATATGCAGAGTATATGCTGGATTTACAGATTGTTATGTACAGAATAGGCAGAGTGAAAGAAGACTCCCAGTTCTGTGTTTCTAAAAGTCTCAGGTTAGAAAATCCCCCAGAATGTGAACCACTGGAGATTTAACTGGCTGTCTCTGGTTTTGAATGTATTATTCCCTGGTGTATTAACAGGAACATTAAGGTTCAATGCTGTTGATGTGACCACAGAAGCATTCTTATTACAACACCAAATACTGAGTTATGAGTTTATACTGCCCTCTTCTGTACATTGAAAATGAAACCAGAATTAAGTCCAGAAGCTGTTCTAAGAAAAAAATCTTATTTAGTACTAAGGATCCCTCTGTGTAAAATTATCCCTTCAGGTCAGCTTTTCCTTCTGGCTGCTGCTTGTAAAAATATTGTCTCTAGTCAGAACATTATGTTTCACGCTCACTTTTTCCTTCTAAGTTGCCCTTTGATAATAGTTCTTCTGCAGAGTAGGTGTCATTGCTCAAAATATCACTGTTACGTAAAGCCTGATTGATATGAGCTAAGGTGGGCAGAAAAAAAGTTATCAAAATCTGACTGTTTGAAAGAGAAGAATGTATTTTTTGCTTAAAGCAGTGGGAGGGCATAATTACCTGTACTGAGGATAGGAAAGATTTGAGCTCACATTGCCGACATGAAGGTCTGCAGAGCAGACTTCCTTCTTTTGTACTGTCTTGCACCCAGAGGTATCCACCATACAGTGTGAGGGGTTTGTGAAATGCCATTACAGAGTAATATAATGGCCACACAACACGACGCTGGTATCCAAAGACCATTAGCAGTCTGGGCAATTGCACCACATGTTCAAAGGCCTCTGAGTGTTCTAATGTTGAAGGAGGCTGCAGCATCTATCAGAGAGGAGAGCAGCGAGTTGCTGGCTTAAAGCGTTCTATGTGCCCTCTGCAGTCACTGCAATGCTTTGGGGCCCTGAGCTGGCCTGCCCAAGGATTTGCTCCACTGACTCTCATATGGGAAAGGCAAATGGGGTGAGGAGGTGAGCAGCTCTGAAGCTGCTGAAGGGCAGGGTGAAAACAAAAAAAGCTACAGTGAAGTCTCAACATTAAAATTTATCTCTTGTTCAAGGCAAGCTTCTTGTCAAGGGACCAGAGAGAACCTGGGTAGCTGTGTTTTAAACACAGACAGGCGCACAGTTCCAGTTTCACTCTTTCAGGGGATTTTGTTTGAATCTACTGCTAAGTTTAAAAGGTAGCTCTTAAAATATCCCCTTAAAATTGTTAAGCTGGCTACTTGCAAGGTTTTTTCCCCTGAAACCCTGGGAATACTATGTTTTGCAGTGTCTTTATCAAGCTGTCACCCCTTCAGCAGGTGTGTACAGGGTTGCTTTGGGCAGCTTCTTTTCAGTCCTATGATTAGGTCTTTCCATGTAAGTTCATTAAATTCAGTCAATTAGGAAGCTGTTTCCATCACTCAGTAAAGTGTAACAGAGCAGGAAGGACTTAGATACACATTGCAGCTCTAAGAAATATTGGAACTGGTCTTCAAATAACGAAATCCAATAAAGAGGACTCTACTGAACAGGTTATTTTAAGACATGTTTTCACTTCTTAATGATCCTCCAACTACCAGCTTCCTGACCAATAATGAGAACTGCTGCAGAAAACCAATTTGCAGTAGCACTAGTTCTTTGTAATTTTGCTTTATAACAAGTATTCTCCTACCGAAACAACAGAGTAGTGATACTACAGCACAGCTGTCGTCACTGTTAATCTATACATGTGTGCAAGTCTTTTAAAATGATTTGTCAAAGCATTTAGTTGAAGTAAGTTGAAGTTAAGTAACCTTCAAACATTTCTTTAGTCTCTGGTATTCCAATGGCTTTGCTACTTCTATTACTATTTGTTCCAGTGTTCTATTCTTGAGATAAAAATATGTATAGCAATTGGCCAGCATGTTGTGGTTTTTTTTTTTATTAAGCATTAGCATATCTTTTGCTTCTCTCTCTTTTCCTGCACTGAAGATCTTCCAGAAGTGTGTGGAAAATTGGCAGATTCCCTTAATGTTCTGCAATACATATTATTTGGGCCTGCTTAGCTCTGCTGTTTAAGAATTCTTTTTTAAAAAACAATCTGTATTAACAACCTGGGTTTTTACAGGGATTCCCTTCCTAATTGCTCATACTCTGTCATATTTTTCAAGATAAATTCAGGTTTCTCTACTGTCACTGTGATCACGTTTCCTAGAGAATGTTAATTCCCTTTGGTTCTACTGGGAAGCCAACAAAAATTCAGTTAAAAATTAGAAGTGAGTTCAAACAGCAAAATTTAGACCGAGGTACAAATTTTCATGAAGTCCAAGTGTGGTCCAGTTAGGAGTGGTGGAGGCTCCTCCAGTAGATTTGATAGCAAAGGGGTTACATTGACCAGAAGCTGCCTGGGAGGCGGCTGCATTAAGCCAGTTGGGATTTCACCATCACTGACATGGTGGGAAAGTGTATGGCACTCATGATCTATGGCCACTTTTTATCATCCAGCTTCTCCACTCTGAGAGCTGGAGCTCTGCAGGCAGTAGGGCTTGTTAAGTTCAGAGGAAGAACGGAGCCCCTCTTACAGCAAGGAGCCAGCTTGCAAATTAGGGAGCCACCCCCAGCTCTCTCTTTTTGCAGAGTTAAGCCCCACTAAGCCAAGCCAACCCACCAACTCATGCAGCACTCCAGCGTAGCAAAGGCAGACACAAATTTTCACTGCTGTTGACCAAAGCACAGCATTTTCCTCTACTGGGAGCCAATTCTCATCAAAAGCTCCCACTCTGTTTGCAGTGAAAGAAGGGATTTCACAATAGAAAAGCTCAATAGAAGCTGTTGCTATGTGGGAAGATACTGAAAACATTGATTGACATTACATTTTATTTCTTCTGTCTTCTCTATTGTTTGCACCCTAAAAACTGCAGGAACATGGCTGTTCCTCTGGCTAAGTCTGTTCTTTTCTCTTTCTCTTATTTCCCAACTCCAGTTATTACTGTTTGAAGAACAACTTGAAGTAACTGTGCTTTGGCAGAACAGTTGTATTTCACAGCCCTTTACCCTATCACAATCATATGCCTACATCTTGCAAGTATAAAACCTGCAGCTGCATCTATTGCATCCAGCACAAAGGGTCATGCACCAGCTCTGCCTCCAGGATAAGACAGAGGAATGTGAGCCATTCTTGCAGTGAGGGTATGTGGCTCACCACGTGTACCATGTGGCCATATGAGTATGGTGCTGAGCCCTGACAACATCTCCTGTAAGGCCACTGCCAGCTCCCCCTCAGTCTGCGGCTTTGCCTCTTCCTACTGATCATACCAATGTACTAAAACACTACCTTGTCCATAAAAGCCAGTCAATGGAGTTGAGCTTGTAGAGAGGGGAAGCAAACTATATTTGTTATTTGACCAGTACAGGATGGGTCCCACATTTATTTCTTGAAGAACCAGGGGCCATGACCCCTTTTCATGCCACAGTAAAATTTTGGCTGACCCAAAACTTCAGAAATCCTTCCCTGGAGTTTAGAGCAAAGCCATGGTTAAAACTCTCAGAGGCTTCCAAGGCTAAGATGTGCTCCTGTTTTGTTTCACCATTGTGAAAACAGAATTAGAGCCCTCATTACAATCAATTCTTTTTGCTGGTAGTAGCTGAAAGATTTGTCTAAAATTTGTCAGTGGTTCAATGTAGTTGTGGGGATAGCAAAAGAAAGTATGGCTGCAAAGCTGAGAATGAAAGAGTGCCTCTCCGCTCTGCCAAAGGGAGCCCTGGGAATTTATTTCTGATCAGTGTTGTGTAGAGAAACACATTTTCTCATGCCCTTGCAAGGGAAACAATTGCTAATGGATCTTGTGCTTCAGTGGCATCTCACTCCCTGCTACGTTTCTCAAGTGTGTAGGTAGAACAGCAAGCCCATGGAAACCTTTTGTTCTTTTGTAAATGGAAAGAGAACAACTGCTGCCTGCTCACAAAGATGAGAGCCAGAAAGTTAGGAGAAAAGTACTATTAACCACTGACTTACAAAACCTTGAAGAAAGAAATTCTATAATGAAAGACACAGTAATCATGGAAATGATACAAAGATGCTGAAGGTAAGATTTTCTGAGCTAGGAAACTGCACCGGCAGGGGTAACCTCTCTATGTATTTCTGCATGTCTGCATGTATTTGGTGAGGTGAGAAGGACTTTGAAACATGTTCTGCAATCATGCATTGTGCTTTATTACAATTACCCGTGCTACAGCAATGCCTAGCAACTCTAATGAAGTAGCCAGATCTTACTGCAGAAGTCACTGTGTAAAGGAGGATTGAAAAGAAAGTGTCTTACTATCTTTGACATTTCAGGCAGAAAAGAGCATGAAATAAGCACCCAGACTGGCACTGTGTCAGCAGGCTTTAAAATACGAGCCCTGAGAGAATGAAAATATGTGAAAACCAAAGGTCGCCTTCCATAAATTTAACTAATAAAGGCAGTCACAGGGAGATCCTAAGCAAAGGGAAAGAAATGAGAGGAAACATTAGACCAGCAGTAAGGGAAATATCGGAGGCTATTTTAAAAAGCCTTTGAGACACTTTCAGAGGAAATAAGGCCAGTTTTACTGAAGGGTGGAGAAAATTCCAGTATCAAGCTCTCAAAATATTATTTCCACCTCCAATCCTCATGTTCACATATTCCTAGCAATCTGGCCATGGTGTTTCCACACCATCCTCCTTCTCCATAATATCTAATTGTCACTGTATAGTGATCTCCTGCCCAGCTGAAGATCACCACCAGTGAGTTGTTTCAAAGTACATCACACAAATCTCTTAAGGGACTTTACACCCTCTGTTCAGCAGCCTGGCTTCAGGTGTACATGATATTTTCTTTATATCCCCCCCACCCCAGTGCTCTCACTGGTTCACCATCACTCCCCTCTCCGACTTATTCTTCCCATCTTATCAAAGAGAAGCTTCTGTTGTGAGCTGAAGCTATGTAATATTTTTATCATGCCTCTGTTGTTCCACAACCAGGGACGATATTTCTGGAAATCAATACCTTTTCTTTTCTGTGGCCATGTTTTCAGCCTTGTTGCTTTTCGCTACAGTTCCTTCCCTCTTCATTGCCTTGCTGAAACCTTTGTCGGAAGACTAATAAATACCCTGATTAATCAATAAGTAATAAGACTGACCTAATTCCAGAGCTAAAGGGGAAATCCCAGGGAAATACTCTCTGTGATACCTTCTGAAAGTCTGAAATGCTCCAAGCCTCATAAAAGATAGCAGGGGTAATTAAAGGGCTTTACAGACAGCAAGTATCAGAAGACAGCATTTTTGCTCTTCATCTTGACCTAGAATAACAGAGGTTACTCAGTTCACAGCACAACATGAAAATCCATTCCTTGCAGAGAAGACTATAAGGTAGAGGAGGTCAGTTCCAGTGACCAAATAACTGTAGCTGAGGAACAATCTTTGCAGATATCAAGCCCAGGAAAAGGTGAAGATTCAGTTGAGTGGTGCTACACTCTTTTGGACAAGACATGGTAGAAAGGGAGGAGACCTAGCTGCAACCAGGAAACCAGAATTTTTCATGAACTCTACTTCTCATAACAGAGGAGACTGTTCAACTCCTGCGTGTCTGCTCCTCAAGGCTGAAGACTTAGTAGCCCCATGGCTTTACGGAATCATAGAATAGTTAGGGTTGGAAAGGACCTTAAGATCATCCAGTTCCAATCCCCCTGCCATGGGCAGGGACACCTCACACTAAACCATGTCACCCAAGGCTATGTGCAACCTGACCTTGAACATCACCAGTGATGGAGCATTCACAACTTCCATGGGCAACTCATTCCAGTGTCTTCACCACCCATACAGTAAAGAATTTCTTCCTTACATCCAATCTAAACTTCCCCTGTTTAAGTTTGAACTCATTACCCCTTGTCCTATCACTACAGTCCCTAATGAATAGTCCCTCCCCAGCATCCCAATAGGCCCCCTTCAGACACTGGAAGGCTGCTATGAGGTCTCCACACAGACTTCTCTTCTCCAGGTGGAACAACCCCAACTTTCTCATCCTGTCTTCACACAGAAGGTGCTCCAGTCCCCTGATCATCCTCATGGCCCTCCTCTGGACTTGTTCCAACAGTTCCATGTCCTTTTTGTGTTGAGGACACCAGAACTGCACACAGTACTCCAAGTGAGGTCTCACAAGAGCAGAGTAGAGGGGCAAGATCACCTCCTTCGACCTGCTGGTCACACTCCTTTTGATGCAGCCCAGGATACAGTTGGCTTTCTGGGCTGCAAGAGCACACTGCCAACTCATGTTCATTTTCTCATGGACTAATACACCCAATTCCTACTGTGCAGGGCTGCTCTGAATCTCTTCTCTGCCCAACATGTAGCTGTGCCTGGGATTGCTCTGACCCAGGTGTAAGACCTTGCACTTGGCACAGTTAAAGTGCTGTCAAAGTCGTCTACCTCCCAGACTTCATATCCCCTGCCCATCTGTAGGATAGCTCTAGCCCATTTCCCTTGTACCCTTGGCAGCCTTAATGAATTTTAAAGCACTGCCCCCCTGTTTAATATAGATATTGCTGTCTTGATCTACTGTCAGACCTTTTTCTAGGTTGCAGCTCCTAGGAGGTACAGTCCAAGGCTGTTCTGCTTTCAGTTCATGTCGTTCGTTGGCTTGTCTGCTTCTAGTCCTATGCAGGGAGGAACCCATGACTATGAAAAGCTGTGCAGTCATGAAGTAATCCAACACCTTGTAACTGTTAAAAAAGTTTTTGCCCTTCTGAACTTGGGAGACAGGCAGAAGTTTTGGTGAGCGTGTTGTCAAAGTGCCTCTCCTCACCCACCCCCACATCTGAGACAGAAGAGCTCAGCCTGAGCATATAACACTGCTGTTCTTGAGCACTGTAGAGTGATACCTTGAGCTATCTCATCATGCCTCACTATGGAAAAGTACATGTACACAGCTGACATCCCAGCACTTACTGCCTCCATATGCAGCGCGTTCCCCATAGTTCAATTCTGTACTAAACCTTCACTTTTTAAAAAGTTCATTATGTGGGAGATGATAAAGCAGGGACAGCACAACCTTATTCAACAGCATAAATGTGTTTCTCTGGCAACCATCATCAAGCTGCACTACATAGTAACTAAGTGTAGAAGCATCTATATATAGGTTCCGGGTCTGTTATCTTTTTCACTGCAGAAAATTAACATGTAACTGTACATCCAGTTTGGGGGTGAAGAGCCCACCCATCCACTCACAGCGAGATGTGGATGTGTCTTTGAAATTCGGAAAGGTCTGTCTGCCTGACCTCACGCTCCTTCCCTATTTGTGTTTGTTATTTAGTGCATTTCATTTCTCATTAGTTTCTCGGCCTGCTCTAGACTTACCAATTTTGTTCAGCTGTGCCTGCACTGGGCAGCAGATGCTGTCCATGGTGCTCCCTTGAATCCTAAATTCCACGTGGGTCCCCAGGGCACATCCCAGCTACTGATTCAATAGGTGGCTGGGCAACACTCCCCATGTACCTTGCACTGGGGCAAGTGGAGATGCAGCTTGCTACACTGGTCTTTACAAGCTGGGCAGTTTGTGGACCTCCACCATGGGGTCCCTGTGGGCACAGTAAACCTTAGAGGACCTCAAGCTGTTCATCTTACTAATATTACATTGAGGCCAAGCACTCATAGGCTCCTGATTCCCCTTTAAATCATCCTAAATGCCTCTGAGTTTCAGAGCCTGGGCCTCTTCAGTGCCTGGCA
This sequence comes from Forpus xanthops, assembly GCA_032466535.1. Taxonomy (NCBI): domain Eukaryota; kingdom Metazoa; phylum Chordata; class Aves; order Psittaciformes; family Psittacidae; genus Forpus; species Forpus xanthops. Next base: position 8,310 of record JASSUY010032559.1, on the reverse strand, counting down.
ACACTTAAACCAAAGAGAAAAGTCAGATGTGTTTACTAAATATCCCCAGCATCACCATAGGCACTTAATATATGGAGATAAGGTAACAGCCCCACTTATGATCTCAGTAGCTGGGATCCCACAAACCAGAAGGAATATGTAACCACTATTTTCAAAATGTCCATTGACTCTGAGAGCACAAATAGTTGCTAGAGAGTGATAAGTATCACCTTTTGATGACCAGCCTCCAGTAAAGTGTCTCAGTTTCAACACCCAAAATAGTCACTTCAAAAATCACGAGTCCCTTTTCTGAATGTGTTGATTCTATATATAATACAGAGACATCAGCAACAGTAACATCCACGAGAGTTAAAAATAATGCTGAAATATTCTGGAAAAAAATAATTATGAGGAAATCTGCTTGGCTTTATATCCTTCCTTAATATCACTTGATTTCTGTGGTCATCCTTTCTCCCAGCTTATCATAGAGAGATAATTGCAACACCTACTCTTAGAAAAGGAACAATGAAACCAATTTCTACAAATCAAACCAAAGGAAAAAGCTATTATGTTCCCAAAAATTAAGAAATAATGCATATACACTGTAAGGAATTGCCTACAAACAGTTACTGAAGAAAATAACGACACTGTTTATACATATTTGGCAGTTAGAGCTCAAATAATAACAATAGCTTGACATCCAGGTCTCACGGACTCATTATCTTTTGAATGTTTTAAAGTTGCCAGGTCAAGCCTTCGACTGACATTAGAATTATGTAAGTTTCCTTCCCACAGCCAGCCTGTACAAGGTGCTCTCCATCTTCCAATAGCCTTGATTTTCCACTGGATGTTTATCAAACCAGCAGCAATTTCACAATCTACAAAACAAGTCTCTGGCATAAGATGGTACCGCAATTTACATATTTACTTGCTGCTCAAGCTGATAAAAATGTTTTATTCATAACAAAATGGTTATTTTAAGTCTGAAGTTACGGAATAACTTCTGGAAATGTGGGTTATAAAGAAATTGGTGAGAAGTGTATTGAATGAAGGGACAAGAAGCTAGGTAGAAAATCATCTGAACTGTCAGGCTTCAAGGGGTGGTGACCATGAGCACAAAGTCCAAATGGCAACCACTTACCTGTAGAATCTTTCAGAAATCCATACTAGGACCAATATTATTCAGTGTCTTTACTAAGGGACTGGATGCAGAGAATAAGTATGCTCTCTGCAAGTTTACAGATTATGTCAAAACAGGAAAGCAGTCTATGCTGGAGAGAAAGTTGGAGAAATGCGTGAAGATGAACCCCATGAAGTTCAATGAAGTGCTGTGGTGAGAAGTAACCCCATGTACAGGAGAAGCTGAGGTCTGACTGGCCAGAAAGCAGCTTTGCAGGTGATACCTGGAGGTCCCAGTGGACACCACACTGACCAGGAGCTAACAATACACCCTGGGGGCAAGGAAGGCTAATATCATCTCAGGCTGTGTTAATAAGACTGAAGAAGTGATTATGTCCCTCTGCTCTGCAGTTGTGAGATCACAGAGGGATGCTATATCCACTTTCTGCCTCTGTAGCACAAGAAATATGTTTGACACTCTGGAGCCAGTCTAGCAGAGGGCCACCAAGAGGCTGGAGCACCTCATGTATGAGGAGAAGATGAGAGAGCTGGGTATGTTCAGGCAAAAGGAGACAAGGTGAAAGGGAGACCTGCTGTCTGCAAACACTGAACAGGACTCTGCTTGGAATTGCATGCTGGAAGGGCGAGAAGCTACAGACATAAGCTGAAAAATGGGAAATTTTGACTTAATGTAAGAAAAACATTTTGTGACTGTGCAACTCTTCTCCTTTAAAAGCCTGTGTGCTGGGAAACCAGTCCCAGCTGCTAGGTATCAGCCAGCTTTAATAACAGGAATTATAGATTTTATTTACTAGGCATCTGGATACAGAATAATACAATGAAACCTTAGTACTGACCAGTCACAACATGGGCAAAATTCCTCCCCTGAGCCTCAAAGAGCTACCAGTATATTGGCTAAAAGAAAGGCATCAAGCCTGATCTCTCTCTAATTGCAAAGAGAAAGAGGAAGAGGAAGAGCAAGAGCTTTTCATCCTTCTGCAAAGTGGCATCCAAAGACAGGTTAAAATACCAGGATGCTTTCAGAGGAAAATAGTGGCCCCTTCCAAGCCATGTTTCTCCCCTCCCAATGGGCTGGCCAAAAAGGTTACAGATACAGCTGTGTGTCTGACTCTACTGCAGCCACAAAAGGCTGAATTCTTAAAGGAGGCAAGAGAATCACTTGACAAAACCCAATAAATTCTTTTCTACTCTTCATTCTAACAAAAATGAACCCTGATCTTTAGAGTTCCATAGTCCAAAAGACAAAATCAAGAAGAAAAAGTAAATTTTGGTTCCTTTAAGATGGCATTAAACAAATTTGAAACTTTTACCCCCAAAAATGCATGCAGGAAATGGAGATTTTGTTGTTGGCTGGAAGTTTAGAATCAAACTGAAAAAAATCTGTCAGTTATGTGTTTACCAGTTTAGGACTAGGCTGCATTACAAGTACTTAGAAATCTGATGCTAGTAAGCTAGTGAAGGCTGTTACTACTGCTTACAGCAGTGGGGGTTTGCAGCTCACGAGAGACCAACAACATAACAAGCAGATGAAATGTGTGGACTGTTGCTTACACAGCACCAACATCTTTATAAAAAACACATGCCTTTTTTAGGCTTTACAGCAATTCTGTCTCAGACTTCCAGGAATAAATAGTCCCTCCCCTGCCTTGCTAACATATCAACCCAAGCATCAAGCTGCAGTCTTATCTCACTTAAAAATGCTGATTCCAAAAGGTCTTATCAGTTTACCAAAACAAATGTTACAAAGAGATTAAATGAAAGGATACATTTGCATTCTTTCTGAGAACATATGAATCTAATACTTGCCTCCATTTGGAGAGGGGGGAAAAAAGATCAAGAACCCCTCCCCTGATTACTCTCCAACAGGTGAGAACTAGTTAACATATTCTTAATTGAGTCGAATCAGCCATCACACACTAAAAATAATGCGCACAATAAATTAATGTGAAGAGATTATGCATGTCATTTTCCACATCATCCCAAAATATACTGTGACAGACTTATAGAAAGTGGGGTTTTAATTATTCTGTGTAACATTGCAGCTTTTATTCTTTCTTTTTGTTCTTTTTTCTTTGTCTGTTATGGATGGATGGATGGAACCCAGCAGTTATGTGGAAAAATTAGATACATGTTTCAAATTATCACTGCCTCTTAATGAAAGTATGCAATTTTAGTAGGTTTTTAATTAATATCTAGTCAAGAAAAGTAAAGATGTAGGAAATCCTAGTGCTAGACTTGGTTATTTCAACTGAGAAATTGCTGGAACCATGTTGCTGTTGTACCTTGCAGACCACTGGAGCAAGATCAATCAGAAATTCATACAAAAATTGTCACTAGTGGCTTACGAGGTCAGGCAATTTGATGCTGAGCGTATGGGGTGGTTTCTTTGAGAAACAGTGAGTAAAGGGAAAGGTCCTCCTTGTGGAGAAACTGTGGTTTTGGTTTTTTTTTTTTTTGACAGTAGGAATCACCAAGAGCTTTGAAGAAAAAGCAGAGAAAAAATGTAGGGCACTTCTCCAGACAGAGCTGAACCCACATAATAGGGACATAACATATTCCTGAGGAGGATTGCAGAAAGGTTTTTATATTGCCTTGTTAAGACAGGTGTATAGAAGTGTCTGGAGGGTTTTTTCAAAGCCTGAATAACTTCTCTTACATAGTAAAATGTTGCTTTTGGTAAGTTCTAAGTCATTGAAAATGCAGCAAGGGTGGTAAAATACAGCCAGTGTGTGGTCATGACACCCATCATGGAGAGTCTGCATGCCAGACCTTCCTGTCTCCCACTTCGTCCAGCACAGCAGGGTCAAAGACAAGTCAGCCTCATTGCTCGGACAGCCTTTGGGAAACTAGACCAGTAAAAACATGGCATACCCACAGCAGTCACTGCTTTCCCAGCACAGAAAAAGCAGGAACCTGTTTTTATTCAACCCAGTAAGAAACTGTAAAAAACCTTTTATCTTTCAACCTGCTTGTCTTCCTGCATCTCTCCCCAGCAGTTTTCCATTGTGCTACCTCTTTCCTCTCTGCCCTGGCGGAAATGCCAAAGGGAAGGTAATGCCCTGGGTCATTCTTGTAGGCAGGGGAGGTTATGCTAGCTGCACTTAATGACTCTTACCGGGGCTAAGTCCGTGATTAGATTCTGACTGTGAAAGGATTATGGGGTAGCTGAGATGTTTTCCTCAGTTCTTGCCATATCCTTAAAGAAATGCCAGGTAGGATAAAGACTGCTCAATATTCTATCCATAATCTACTAGCAGATGGCTTGCAAGCAGTTCTGAAGTGGCTGGATAAAAAGTGCTGTTGTTCGTGCCCAAATGCACCCTCTTTCTCTAAACAATATCTCCAGCCTAATGGCTAATGCGGGAGTAGCTTCCAGGAACCGGGAGATGCAGGGGACGGGGATGCAGGGAAGGGCTGTGGGAGAGGAAGAGGGGACTCAGGGCGCGTGCACAGGACTGCGGCGACAAGCTCTCCTCCCACCAAGGCTCTCCATCGTGGAATGCTGTGGCTGCAGGTACCTCTAGAGGGCTCATTGCCTTGTCGGTGAGACAGCAGCCTTTGTTCTCTCCTCACAGCATCGCCGCTTGAAAAACAATTCATGCTTCCTTTTGCTTTTCAATCTTCCCTTTATTTCCACTCAAATCTCCAGCGGATTGACCTTCAACACAAAGATGCAGGGTGCAAGCGGTCTGCATGTCCTGACTGTGGAGTCTGATGGGAGGCAATGGAGATTTGCTACCGGCCCACCTCCTGTAACACAGCAGCCTCTTTGCATCTTTTAACCCTTTGAAAGTTTAAATCCTTAAATGATGCCCTCCACTGCACTTAAACCATGTCACATCTGCTCCTGGGGATGGGCTGCCAGGAGTGTAGAAATCCAAGACTTGTGCCACAGCCAGGTGCTGCATCTGAACAACATTTGTGATCAGAAGAAGGGGAAAGCCAGACAGAAGCTGTGCTGATTAATCCTGTGCTTCCTCATTGGTTCCTCAGGTAGATGGACCTGTATCTCTAAACACTTGCAAAGCCTTGAAAGATATTCACAACTGGCTTACTTCTCTAGGGCCAGTTGCTAAGTATGTACAGCATATTTTAAAAGCCCTTTTCATGGGAAGTGATGGTTACACCTGCAATGCAAATTTTGAGTACACAGGTTTAACACTATTAGCACTGTATTGTCTTTCTTGTGAAAAGAAAGACTCCCTGTGAGTTACACCATATTTGTCAGTATTGAATTTCATCTGCAGTTCTGTTGGCCATTTGTTTAACTTTCTCCTAATGCAGAATAACCAGCTAGAATTGCTTTGCAAAGCAAGCAAATTAAAAACTGAAGACATTTATTCTGACTAGCGATTCTTCCTTGGTTTTATAAGATTTATAAGCCTCTGGACCTCACCTGCATTTGATTCAGACTAGTCAGATAGGATGAGATCATTTCACTTGCTGTACAGCACCTCCTTACATAGAGAGTTCAGCCTTTACTCTTGCAGATTTTGCCATCTTCTGCCAAAGTCAATAGGAAGGCTCTTGTTGGCAAGGTTGAAACGATGATAGACCATCAGTCCCTCAAAAGGCACACACAATTTAGCAGCAAGGCAAGACTCCCCAGCAAGTCCAGGCCATGAGTATCAAAAGTTAAGTTTGATAGCACGAGGTTGTTAGCAAGTTATCAGGGCAAACTGACTTTCCCTGAGGAGGCATCTCCATCTGCCTTCCACTGCAATAATGTGTATATCCTTCTCTTTTGGGGATATTATTGGTTGGGTACATTTCTCTCCCCAGTGAACAGAAAAAGCTTCTTGCAGGGAACAGCTCCTGCGGGAAGAAAGGAAGATGAGATTCTGGCTACTGGAGTTCAATCCTCTGGCATAAATCTGTGAACACTATACACATTGACAGTACAACAAATCTTTATTGAAGCAAGAGTGGGAGTTAACCAATAGGCAAAACACAAACACCAAGCGTCAGAAAAGGAACAAACATCTGACTCGGCAGTGCCAAATGTCCCAGTACATGACAGGAGGCTGTTGTGTTGTTGATGGCATTTTGTTATAATTATGTGCAATTTGCTTACACATGTTGTTCAGCACAGATAACATAATGATCAGCTTCTACTTGGCTTCTCACTGCAGAGTGACTATATCAGCCCTGATACAGCCCTTTTAATCTGCATTCCTTAATGCCTCCACGGTGAGAGGGTGAATATTCATACAGACATAGGCAACTGGGCTATATATTTCACAGGCTGCCAGATTGATTTCATGCACTTTTGAAGCACTTGGTCCCTAGGGATTGCTCACAATTGCTTCAGTGCTCTTGATTGATAAACATTGTCTTGTGGCTCCATGCTTTGGAAAACCAATTTGCATGTATATTGCCAATGATTATTCACTCATTATTTTTATTAGGGAATCACACAGAGGCCTCTTCTGACAAGCTGTCCTATAGGTGCTATACTAATATAAAGCTTTCTGGCAGCTCTGCCACAAAGGTTTTCTGATGTTTAAGAGGTGAACAAGAGCTTGATCACTCTTAGCATTTACAGCTGCTGCAGACCTAAAAGGAGAAAGATCTTTTCTGCAGACAGTGCTTTTTATTGGCACAGAGTTCATAGTCAGTCACATCTCTTGAGAGAATAGAGGTCAAGACAATAAAGTTCTCATAAGCTAGACCACATTGTTTCTTTAGGACTATTTGGGACTGATCTAGGTACTCATCAGATATTGTATGCTCCTTTGCATAATTCCTCTCAGTGTCTGGAGACACCACCAATTTGTCAGGTATTTGATATTAACTGTGATTTCAGAACAGTGTGTTGGCCTTTGCTACTTAAAAAGCAGGCTCTGTTCTGTCATCCTGGTTTACTTGTACAGCCTTTACTGATTTAAAAAAAAAAAAAAAAAGGAAGAAGAAAAAATTGAAGTTTCTCCAGGGTTATCTGGAGAAAAAGAGCCTGTTTTGGCTCCCATAAACTCATCACTATTCCTAAAAATACTCAGAGTAGCTGCCTGGCACAAAGAAGGTACAAGTTCCAGCTGAAGTCCTTCTGCTAAAACTACTCTGCATGTTTTATTCTCCATTTCATTCTGCCCACAAGCTATGAGCAGAGGTCAGGCCAGAGAATGGCTGTAGCTCCACGATTTGAGGTCATCTGGAACCCCAGAGGTTTTACACCTTTCCGGAGGTGCGACAAAAACTAAGAGGTGGGCTGCACCAGTCACCTGCCAACCAAATTCAATAGAAAATAGGAAATAGAGCCCTTAACTAAGAAAGCGTGTGCATCACACACTGCCAAACCTGCCCAGCCAGCAGCCCATCAATATACCACCATAGCCTATCAGCTTAGGATTCACTGGAGCTAGTTGCTGCAGAACCCATCCCCGTGTATGAAACTCCCTACCAGCCTGTTTAGAGCTCCTTGAAAAAACCAATGCCTATTCACAGTGACTTCTACTTTTAATTGCTTTAAGATCCAAACACTGTGACTGTATCAGTTTCAATACACTTGATTTGCCCCAGTCTTCTCTCCTAGCTCAGGGCTTATGATTGAATTTTTACCAAAGTCTTAGTAGAACTGTCCCATCCTTGAGAACTGGTTTATTGCAAAACCGGGTATTTTATGTTGAAATGAATTCTACAGACATAAAGATAATTTAAATCAACATGTTAAAATAGTCAAATATTTCTTCCCTGTGTTTTTTATTTTAAAATTAATTGAACATTCATCATTCTTTCACCTGTAAATGAAATAACTACTGTATAGCTGAAAAGAATTCCAGGTGGCAATGAGACTTGTACTATGTACCTTAGGCCCACTGTAAGAGAGGATCTGATTCGAGACCATATTAGGAACCTGAACTTACACAAGTCCATGGGACCTGATGAAATCCATCCACGGGTCCTGAAGGAGCAGGAAAATGAAGTTGCTAAGCCATTGTCCATCATATTTGAAAAATCATGGCAGTCAGGTGAAGTTCCCCATGACTGGAAAAAGGGAAATATAACCCTCATTTTCAAGAAGAGGAAAATGGATGAGCCAGGGGAACTACAGAGCAGTCAGTCTCACCTCTGTGCCTGGCAAAATCTTGGAGCAGATTTTCCTGGAAGGCATGCTGAGGCACATGAAAAACAAGGTGCTTGGTGACAGCCAGCATGGCTTCACTAGAGGGAAATCATGCCTGACCAATCTGG